>ML251696.1:11748-31702 GCA_005239495.1 Nicotiana undulata | reverse complement strand
CTCCAACCACATGCGCTGACGCAAATTGAGATCCTTCTGCCTGAATATGTGCTGCAAACTCTGGTAATCTGTATATATCTCACAGGGAACACCGTATATATGATGACGCCATATCTTTAGGGCGTGAACAATCGCTGCCAACTCAAGATCATGAACAGGGTAATTTTTCTCATGTACCTTCAACTGTATGGACGCGTAGGCAATCACCCTACCGTCCTGCATCAACACCGCTCCCAAGACAATCCTCGAAGCATCACAATAGACTGTATAGGACCCCGAACCGGTAGGTAGTACTAACATCGGAGCTGTAGTTAGGGATGTCTTGAGCTTTTGAAAGCTCTCCTCACACTCCCCAGTCCAAATAAAAGGTGCGCCCTTCTGGGTCAATCTAGCCATGGGTGCTGAAATGGATGAAATACCCTCCACGAAACGGCGATAATACCCGGCCAAACTAAGGAAACTACGGATCTTAGTAGCTGAGGACGGTCTAGGCAAACTCTGCACTGCCTCCACCTTCTTCGGATCTACCTTGATCCCATCCGAAGATACTATATAGCCTAAGAATGCCACAGAATCAAGCCAAAATTCACACTTAGAGAATTTGGCATATAACTTCTTCTCTCTCAAGGTCTGAAGCACGGTCCTCAAGTGGTGTTCATGGTCCTCCTGGGACCGAGAATATACCATAATGTCGTCAATGAACACAATGATGAAAGTATCAAGATGAGGCCGAAATACGATGTGCATCAGGTGCATGAACGATGCTGGGGCATTGGTCAGCCCGAATGACATAACAAGGAACTCGTAGTGACCATATCTAGTCCTGAAAGCAGTCTTCGGGATATCCGACTCCCGAATCTTTAACTGATGATAGCCCGAACGAAGGTCAATCTTGGAGAATACCTTGGCACCCTGTAGCTGGTCAAACAAATCATCAATGTGAGGTAACGGGTACCTATTCTTCACTGTCACCTTATTCAACTGCCTGTAGTCAATGCACATACGCATCGATCCATCCTTCTTTTTCACAAACAACACCGGAGCACCCCAAGGAAATACACTGGGCCTGATGAAACATTTGTCAATAAACTCCTGCAAGTGCTTCTTCAACTCCTTTAACTCAGGAGGAGCCATGCGATAGGGAGGAATGGAAATGGGCTGAGTGTCAGGAAATAAATCAATGCTAAAGTCAATGTCTCTGTCGGGCGGCATACCGAGAAGGTCAGCTGGAAATTCATCGGGATAATCCCTCACAACTGGGACTGAATCAACTGTAGGAGTGTTGGCACTTACATCTCTCACATAGGCCAAATAAGCATCACACCCCTTTGCAACCATCCGCTGAGCTTTAAGAAAAGAAATGACTCGACGAGGAGTATACTCTAGTGAACCCCTCCACTCTAACCTCGGAAAACCTGGCATAGCCAACTTCACGGTTTTGGCGTGACAATCAAGAATAGAATAGTGGGGCGACAACCAGTCCATGTCTAAAATAACATCGAAATCTACCATACTGAGTAATAATAAATCAGCCCTGGTCTCAAAACCACTAATAGAAATCAAACACGATCGATATATGTGGTCCACAAAAAGAGAATATCCCACAAGAGTAGAAACATATACGGGGGGAACTCAAAGAATTTTGAGATATCCCCAAATGAGAGGCGAAAAAAGATGACACATATGAATATGTGGAACCTGGGTCAAATAATACCGATGCATCCCTATGAAAAACGGGAACAATACCTGTGATAACCGAGTCTGAAGCAATGGCCTCGTATCGAGCTGGAAGGGCATATTATTTGGCCTGACCTCCCCCTCTAGGACGACCTCGTCCTCCCCGACCTCCACCTCGAGTTGCCTGAGATGATGGGGCAGCAGCTGGGGCTGGAAGTATGGTTGGGGGACCTGATGGAAGACGTGGTACCTGATAAGTCTCTGGTGGTGCACCCCTCCAAACTCTAGGGAAATCCTTGATCACATGACGAGGGTCAACACATCCAAAACAACCCCTCTGAGGGCGTGGCTGCTGACTCTGAACTGGCCTGCTGGACTGGCCGGCGATAGCACCTCGAGCAGGAGGCGCCTGAGATACTGATGGTGCATAATAAGGCTCCCGAGGTATAGGAGGTGCAGGAATACCACTGGTTGCTGGAAGATCTAAATGTACCGGGCGACTCACAAAACCCCTACCATAGCGTGCAGCTGGTGCACGAGCTCCTGAGAAATGACCCATCTCTCAAGACCTATTGGCCCCTCTCTCCTCTATGTCCCGGGTCAGCATACTCTCAATCCTCCTAGAAATGCTCACGGCCTGCTGGTAAGTGATATCAGTCTCCAACTCCCTGGCCATACTGGTACAAATGCTAGGATGGAGTCCCTCAATAAAACGGCAAACTCTCTCTCTGACAGTAGATACCAAAGCTGATGCATGTCATTCCAAGCCACTGAATCGGATTGCATACTCTGACACGGTCATAGTAACCTGACGTAGCTGCTCAAATTCCGCACGCCAAGCATCCCTGAGACTCTGAGGGACGAACTCAAGTAGAAACATCTCTGAAAACTGAGCCCAAGTAAGTGAGGCTGCCTCGTCCGAACTACTAAGCTCAAATGCACGCCACCACTGATAGGCTGCTCCCCTCAACTGAAAAGTAGTGAATGAGACCCCACTCGTCTCCACAATACCCATGGTATGAAGGATGCGATGACACTCCTCCAGAAAACCCAGAGCGTCATCTGAAGATAAATCGTTGAACTCAGGTGGATGGTACTTCTTGTACCTCTCAAGACGGAGTTGCTCAGACTCAGATGCAGCTGCTCTGGCCTCAGGCTGAACTAGAGCTGCTGGAGGCATAGGAATATACTCTGGGACTTTCCCCATGTGAACCCTCTGCTCACGAGTGCGGGCTGCAGGAGTTTGTGTCCCTCCCCCGGCCTGGGATGTAGCTGGGGCTAGCGGAAGTAGTCCCGTCTGAGACAGAGTACTGAAAGAACTCATAAACTGGGCCAAGGTCTCCTGGAGGGCTGGAGTGATAGTAGGGACCTCCGGTGCCCCTCCAACTGCAGCTGTTGGGGGATCCTCCGTCATTGCTCTAGCTGGTGCTCAGGCTGCACCGCGTGCTCGTCCCTTACCTCGACCCCTGCCTCTAGTGGATCTGGCTGGGGGCTCGGGTGCCTGATCATCGATACGTCAGGTGCGAGTGCGAACATCTGTAAGCAAGAATAGAATAGAGTTTAAGAATTTTGGGTAGTAGTAATCAGCACGAGAAGAGATTCCAAGAAGTATGATCTTTCTTAACAGTTACATAGCCTCTCGAAGATAAGTACGGACGTTTCCGCACCGATCCGCGAGACTCTAATAAATCGGCTTGTGATGTTGTGACTCCTACGAACCTAGACGCTCTGACACCAACTTGTCACGACCCAATTCTCCGTCGACTGGGTCTCGTGATGGCACCTAGTCTAGACGACTAGGTAAGCCTATTCCTTAAGCGAAATTTAGATTAAACAGACAAAATAACAGAAAGTGAAATAAATCATAATAAAGTCGACGCCGCTCGGCATTAACAGTTACTTCACCCAGAACCCGGAATATCACAATACATCACAAGCTACTCTACTGCTCAATATGTACAACTGGAAGAGAAAAAACCATTTGGTTTCATCTACAAGTACTACAACTTCAAGATAGGAAGGGGACTCAGAGATCTGCGGACGCTGCAGATTATACCTCGAATCTCCTTATACTGTTGCTGCTGGATAGCTGAGATACCGCGTACTAGGACCTGGATCTGCACATAAGGAAAAACATGCACAGAAAGGCGTGAGTACTCCATATTCGGTACCCAGTAAGTGCCAAGCCTAACCCCAGTCAAGTAGTGACGAGGTCAGGTAGAGGCCCTACTGAGGTTTGCAAAGTAACAGATTTAGAGAACAAGTAAGTAAAGCAAGTGATAATCAACAGAAATTATGAGTAAAGGCTAGCAAGAAACGGTATAATCAAATGCTCCGATCAACGCAATATATATATAAAGCTCTGTAAGAATGTAAAGGTACAATGCAATGCAATATGAGGGAAAGGCTCAGGTCTCTTCCCGCAATCCCTTAATGCAATGCAGAATAAGGGAAAGGCTCAGATCTCTGCCCGCAATCCCTATGTGCAATGCAGAATGAGGGAAAGGCTCAGGTCTCTGCCCGCAATCGCTATGTATGCAATGCAGTATGAGGGAAAGGCTCAAGTCTATGCCCGCAATCCCTATGTATGCAATGCAATATGAGGGAAAGGCTCAGGTCTATGACTGTAATCCCTATGTATGCAATGCAGTATGAGGGAAGGCTCAGGTCTATGCCCGCAATTCCTGTATGCAATGTAGAATGAGGGAAAGGCTCAGGTCTATGCCCGCAATCCCTGTATATATATACGTAATATAAAGTAAATCTCCAAAATAACGTAGTTTAAGGGTTTGAGGAAAAACCAGTTGGAAATCTAGAAGTGAAATCCTTAAATCATTTTCAAAGAATAGTAACGATTGGAAAATCAGTTAGAAATCAATTTACCATGATAGATCTTAAGTTATTATGCAATTTAAATGATAACAGTAATAATAGAGTTGAAAGGAAGCATTATGTAGAAAGAAATATGGGACTCTAGTGAAAATATCCCGTGCACGTGCTCGTCACCTCACGTACACGGGGTTTTTATAGGAAAAACTAGTAAAAATGCCTAAGGAAAATTCCCCAACACAGAGTTAGGCAAGCCACTTACCTCAACTGTGAAAATCAACCGCTAATCACTCTCTTGCCACGAGTATCCAACTCCGGGTGGCCCAAATCTATTCAATGCTATGGTTTAATGTAAATATAAATTCAAGAAATCAAAATAACTAATTAACTCAGAACTAATACGCGAAATTAGAAAATTTGACCAAAATGCCCTTGGGCCTACGTCTCGGATTCGGGTAAAATTTATATTTTCTGAACCCTTATTCACTCACGAGTCTAACCATATGAAAATCTCTCAAATCGGAGGTCAAATACTCAATCAAAACCCCAAAAAGCGGTCTAGGAAGTTTCTTCAAATTTTCCCCAATTTCAACTCAAAAATCTCGAATTTAATGGTGGAATTTACGATTTGGAACATGAAAATTAACCTATGGTGTTTAGTAATCACTTACCTCGATCACCCAGGTGAAAATCCTCTCAAAGATCGCCTCTCCCGAGCTCCCAAAACTCAAAAATGGTGAAATAACATAACCGTCAGATTTTTGGAATATGAAAAGGGATTTCCGCGCTTGCGGTCCCTTTCACCGCACCTGCGGTACTTCACCTGCGGAAAAGGTATCGCAGGTGCGGATTTCACTTAAGTTGGACATGGGTCACACCTGTGGGCCTTTTGTCGCTGGTGCGGTTCCGAATCGCACCTGCGGAGACTAGGAAGGCCTAGCCCAACCTCGCACCTGTGGCTAGGGGGCTGCTCCTGCGAGCTCGCACCTGCGGAATTTCCATCGTAGGTGTGGAAACACCAGAAGAAGATCTGGTTCAACTGAGTTCCAAGTCCAAAATTCCTCCGTTAAGCATCTGGAAAAACCCCGAGGCCCCCGGGACCTCAACCAAAACCACCAACTGACCCCAATACCCTATCCAGACTTGGTCAGGCCTTAAAAACACGTCCCATAACATCAAAATACCCAAAAATGCATAGATTCAAGCCTAAGAATCATAGGAATTTTCAAGAATTCGCCCCTGACGCCGAACCACGTCTAAACACGTCCGAATGACCTCAAATTTTACACACAAGTCATAAATGACATTCTGTGCCTGCTGTCATTTTCGGAATTCCATTCCGAGTCCGATATCAAAATCTCACCTATCGGCCGAAATTCTAACTTTCGCCAATTCAAGCCTAAATCTACGATTGGCCTCGAAAACACCTTCCGAACACGCTCCCAACCCCGAAATCACTCAACGGGGCTAACGGAGTCGACGAATTTCCATTCTGGGTCCGTCTTCACACAACTCCCACTACGGTCCAATTTCTAAGGTCAAAGCTCACCTTAAAGGACTATATGTCCGAAAACACTCCAATTTTCATCACTCAACTCTCCGACTCGTTCCATTAGCATAATAAGACATGGAAGACACAGTTATCATAGGATCATGGCGCTAACTCTCAAAACGATCAGCCAGGTCGTTACAGTAGCTTACAGACTTGCATTGCATCCAGGGTTATCCTCAGTTCATCCGGTATTCCATGTGTTTATGCTCCAGAAATATCATGGTGACTCGTCCCACGTGTTAGATTTCAGCTCTGTCCAGTTGGACAAAGACTTGGCTTATGAGGAGGAGCCGGTAGCTATTTTTGACCGGTAGGTTCGCCAATTGATATCTAGGAGTTTTCCTTCAGTTCGAGTGCAGTGGAGAGGCCAGCCCGTTGAGGCAGCTACTTGGGAGTCTGAGTTTGTGATGACCCAAAGGGTCATTATATAAAATTAGACTCTGTTCCATGCAAAATAACCATTAAAATACTAAAATGAAGTACCTCGATATGCGTGCACAATTCGGGCGTGAAATCCGAAAGATTTTATGTGAAAATATGAGAAATAGTGATTTTTAGAATTTAAATTTTATAAAAGTTGAATTTGGTCAACATTTTGAGTAAAAGGACCAGGATCCGTGTTCCGACGATCCCGGGAGATCCGCTGTAAAATATGGGACTCGGGTGTATGCCCGGGAATGAATTCCGAGGTCCCAAGCCTTAGAAATCAATTTTTGAAAGAAATTGTTTTGCTGAAATATTTATCAAATAAAGAAAAGAATTAATGGTTGAAATCATTGGTATCGGGTCCGTATTTTGGTTCCGGAGCCCGGTACAGTTTCGTTACGATATTTACAGGTTAACTGTGAATTTGGTGAATAACGGAGTTCGTTTGATGTGATTCGGACATCTAGTTGAGACATTAGGAACTATAATAGTTCTTGATGAAAATGAGGAGTTTTAAGATTTAATTCGTAGTTTTACATATTATTTTCATGATTTGAATGCACGAGCAAGTCTGTATAATGTTTTTAAACTTGCGTGCATAACTTGTTTGGAGCCCCGAGGGCTCGGGTGAGTTTCGAGTAGGTTTCGGAGTGTTAAAAGTTAGAAAAACATTGTTGGTG
The DNA here is from genome assembly GCA_005239495.1 of Nicotiana undulata. Classification (NCBI taxonomy): domain Eukaryota; kingdom Viridiplantae; phylum Streptophyta; class Magnoliopsida; order Solanales; family Solanaceae; genus Nicotiana; species Nicotiana undulata. The sequence goes on along the minus strand of ML251696.1, from coordinate 24,538 downwards.
CACCAGTTCTGGGGTGCCCGTACCTGCGAGCCTAGGGCCGCAGGTGCGAGACCACAGGTGCGCTCATCTGGTCTGCAGGTGCGCCGACCTTGCAGTAGGCGAACAACTTGTCCACAGGTGTGGTCCCGTAGGAGCGGTCAAACCTCTGCAGGTGCGACCCCAGCTAGTTAAGTCATTTCCGCAGGTGCGATCCTTTTTCCGCAGATGCAACCGAAGCACCGCAGGTGCGAAGGTCGACTGCCCAGCCCTATAAAACCCAATTTTAAAACGGGCTGAACCCTTTGTTCTCCAAATTTTTGAAGTTCCAGCCCTAAACACGATTTTCTTCAACAATCTTCATCCCCAAGTCATAGGTAATCGATTCCAACCGTTGTTCCTTCAACTCCTTACTATTTTGCATCACTTTTAAAGCAAAAACAAAGCATTTTCATGGTAAAAATCTAGGATTTGGGTAGAATTAGGGAGTTTTGTAAACATCAAATTTTTATATCAAATTAAGGTCGGATTTCAAAACTAATAGCATATTTGGGTGAATGGGTGAATGGGTAATCGTAAATTTATCCGAACCCCGAGTTAAGACCAAGCAGGCCCGGGGTCGGGTTTTCACTTTTTTTGATAAAAGCTTAGGAAAAATTTTATTTTCAATAAAGTTAGTTCCTTTAGCATTAGTAATGATATTAAGTTAATTTTTATTAGATTCGAGCAAGTTAGAGGTGAATTCAAAAGGAAAAGCAATAATTGAGCAGTGAGTGGCCTGCGGAATTGAGGTAAGTGTTTGGCCTAACTTTATCTTGAGGGAATAAGACTCCCCACTTGTTTGTTATGTGAATTGCATGGACATGGTGTATAGGTGTGGAGACGAGTATCTATGCACCACCCAAAGTGTTTGCTAATATATGATCCCCTTTCCCGGTCCCCACTTATTTGATTATTGTCTTAACTGTTAAATGTTCATTATTGTTTCTATGACTATTTGGCCTTGTTGAATTGTTGTTAGTATTGGTTGTTTGAACTGGTTTCCTCGTGATATAAATATGGTTGAGAGGTTTGGTATTGTTTTATGGAATAAATGCATATATTTTGGTATTCTTGTTGGTTTCTTAGTTGAGAGGTTATTGATGAATACATGAGAAAATACAGTTTATTATTTATAATGGTTAAAATAAAAGTATTGTGAAAAGCTTGGCCTGAATCGTAAAAGTTTGAGATAAATATATATAGATGACTGTGATAAGGGTGTACAAGGGAAAATAAATAAATATATATATATATGACTGTGATAAGGGTGGACAGGAGAAATAAATATATATGACTATGATAAGGATGGACAGGAGAAATAAATATATATGAGTGTAATAAGGGTGGACATGAGAAATAAATATATATGATTGTGATAAGGGTGGACAGGAGAAATAAATATATATTACTACGATAAGGGTGGACAGGGAAAATATAAATGTATGACAGGGATAAGGGAGGATATCTACATTTATATTTTACTGATTCTTCAAGAAAAAGAGAATCAAAGTTTTGAAAAGCTAAAATGTTTATTTTACTACTCTTTATATATTTTAGTACTATTGTTATTCAAAGTTAAAGTTTGGAACTCTTAAGAGATATTTGAGAATTGGTTATAGCTGAGTTATTTTATTTTATTTGGTTGCAACACTTAATTATCTATTTGTTTGGATTTCTTTCTTGCTCATTATTTATCGTTGTTAAAGATTATATTGTTGAAGCCCGACTTAGCCTCGTCACAACTTCGCCGAGGTTAGGCTCGGCACTTACTCGGTACATGGGGTCGGTTGTACTGATACTGCACTGTGTGCTCTTTTTTAACAGATCCAGGTACCATTCAGCAGTAGAGGATTCTAGTACGACCACCCGATTTCGTTTGGAGACACGAGGTACATCTGTCGGCGTTCGCAGATATCCGAGAGTTTCTCCTATATTTACATACACTATTTTATATCATTCGGAACAGTTACACTATTTCTTTCAGGCATTATTTGTAGTATTCTTTAGTTGTTTGTGGATTGTGACACCAGACCCTGGGGTAGTTCTAGAGTTGTTATTATAAATATTATCGTGGTTCGTTTCATTCAGTTGGTTAGTTTATTATTTTATTTTATGGTTGTTGGGAATTAATTTGATTAAGTTCATTTAAATTAAATTATTTATGCTGAAGTAATTAATTAAGGAAAATTAGTTAATCGACTTCTAACATTAGCTTGCCTAGAAAGTGTGGTGTTAGGCGCCATCACGATCACTAAGGTTGGGAATTTGGGTCGTGATAATTTGGTATCCGAGCCGTAGATTTACTTAGGTCCCACAATCCACGAACAAGCTTAGTAGAGTCTGAAGGATCGTTACGGAGACGTCTGTACTTATCTCTCAAAGGCTATTGAGTTAGGAAACAACTCCATTTTTATTTCTATTCTATCGTGCGAATTCTTGTACCTCAAATACTTATTTGGATTCTTCTATTCCCTCGCAAATGGCGAGAACACGTGCTTCATCTTCCGCTGATCAGAATTTCGGACCTCCAGCAGCAGCTCCTACTAGGGGCAGAGGTCGAGGCCGAGGCAGGGGAAGGACTCAGCCTGTTGCTCAGGAAGCAGCCACAGCTGTGGAACCCCAGATTGAGATTAATGAGGGGGGTCCGAATCAGGCCGTCCCAGTGGGACCAGCTCAGGTCCCCGAGGGGTTTATTGCTACCCCAGTTCTTCAAGATGCTTTGGTCCGTTTAGTGAGCCTTATGGAAAGTGTGGCCTAGACTGGCACCTTTCCTGTTGCAGAAGTCGTATCTCAGGCTGGAGGAGGGGTCCCGACTCCTACTACCCACACTCCAGTTCAGACTACTCCTCAGGTTCAGACTCCAGTGGCCAATCCCATTAGGGTAATTCAGCCAGTTGCAGCAGTGTTGCCCGCTAATGGGGCAGCCATGTCATCAGATGCCTTGTGGAGACTTGACAGGTTCATTAAGTTATTTCCTGTCCATTTAAGTGGTGCTACTTCAGAGGACCCTCAGGAATATCTGGACAGTTGTCATGAGGTGTTGCGTAATATGGGTATTTTGGAGACCAATGGGGTCGATTTTGCAGTTTTTCAGATGACTGGTTCTGCCAAGAAATGGTGGAGAGATTATTTGTTCACTAGGCCAGCGGGATCACCACCTCTGACTTGGGATCAGTTTTCTTATCACTTTTTGGAGAAGTTCTTACCTGTCACTACTTGAGAGGATAAGCGTTGTCAGTTTGAGCGACTACAACAGGGTAACATGAGTGTGACTCAGTATGAGACTCGTTTTGTGGATCTGGCTAGACATGCTATGCTTATATTGCCCACAGAGAGGGAGAGGGTCAAATGGTTTATTGATGGCCTTGCTCAGCCCATCAGGTTGCAGATGGCCAAGGAGACAGGATCCGAGATTTCTCTTCAGGATGCAGCTAATATAGCTAGGAGGGTTGAGTCAGTCCTTGGAATGGCAGGTCAGGGGTCAGGCAAGAGACCTCGCCATTCTGGTGTTTTTCGTGGTTCCTCATCTGGAGGCGGGACTTCATTTAGCCGAGGCCATTCTTCCAGGTCATTTCGTTCGGCACTACAGGCTTCGTATGGTAATTCGGGTGGTAGTGGTTCTTATCTGCCTTCTTCTGCTCAGCCAGTCTACAATGCTCCTTCAACTCCTATTAGAGCATCCCCTCTGCAGAGTATTCATCGTGGTCAGTCGGTTCGTTTGGGTCAGCACACTTATCAGGAGGGATGTCTCGAGTGTTGTGAATTTTGGCATGTTCGTTGGACTTGTCCAAAATATGCAGGCAATCAGTTTTAGCATCATGGTTCCCGTGCCATAGTTCTGGCACCCGCTGCAGTACCACCTGCCCAGCCAGCAAGGGGTAGAGGTCAGGTAGTCAGAGGTAGAGGCCAGAATGTTAGAGGTAGAGGTCAGCCTTCTAGAGGTGGAGGTCATCCCAAAGGTGTGGTTCAGGGTGGTGGGGCTCCGCCCCGACTATATGTTTTTCCAGCTAGGCCTGAGGCAGAATCCTCCGACGCTGTTATTACAGGTATCATCTCAGTTTGTGATAGAGCTACTTCCGTTTTGTTTGATCTGGGGTCTACTTATTCATATGTTTCCTCATATTTTGCCTCGTATTTGAATGTGTCCCGTGAGCCCTTGAGTGTTCCTATTTATGTGTCTACACTGGAGGGATGCTATTGTGGTAGATCGAGTATATCGTTCGTGCGTGGTAGTCATTAAGGGTCTTGAAACTAGTGTTGATCGTTTACTCCTAGACATGGTTGACTTTGATATTATATTGGGCATGGATTGGTTGTCTCCGTATTATGCCATTATAGTCTGTCACGCCAAGACGGTTACTCTAGCTTTACCGGGGTTCCTCGATAAGAATGGAAAGGGACTCCTAGTCGTTCTCCCAGCCGGGTAGTTTCATATGCTAAGGCTCGTCGCATGGTGGATAAAGGGTGTTTCGCTTATTTGGCTCATATTTGTGATTCTGATGCTGAGGTATCTTCTATAGAGTCAGTTCCTATCGTGCGTGCGTTTCCTGAGGTATTTCCTGCAGACCTGTCGGGTATGCTGCCCGACAAGGATATTGATTTCTGTATTGATGTGGCTTCGGGCACTCAGCCCATTTCCATTCCTCCATATCGGATGGCCCTACCAGAATTGAAAGAGTTAAAAGAACAGTTACAAGATTTGCTAGATAAGGGTTTCATAAGACCCAGTGTCTCGCCTTGGGGTGCACCGGTTTTGTTTGTAAAGAAGAAAGATGGGTCAATGAGAATGTGCATAGACTACAGGCAGCTGAATAAAGTTACTATCAAGAATAAATATATGTTTCCAAGGATTGATGACCTATTTGATCAGCTTCAGGGTGCTAGAGTGTTTTCGAAAATTGATTTGAGGTCAGGCTACCATCAGCTGAAGATTAGGGCGTCCGATATCCCTAAGACATCCTTTCGTACGAGGTATGGGCACTATGAATTTTTGGTTATGTCTTTTGGGCAGACTAATGCTCCAGCGGCTTTTATGGACTTAATGAATCGGGTTTTCAAGCTACATCTGGACTCTTTTGTGATCATATTCATTGATGACATTCTTATATACTCCCGCAGCCGAGAAGAGCATGAGCAGCATCTCCGTATAGCACTCCGGACTTTGAGGGATAATCAGTTGTATGCTAAGTTTTCTAAATGTGAGTCCTGTTTAGATTCAATAGCCTTTTTGGGTCATATTGTATCAGCCGAGGGTATTCAGGTTGATCTTAAGAAGATAGAGGATGTCAAGAACTGGCCTAGACCCACCACAGTCACGGAGATTAGGAGTTTCTTGGGTTTGGCCGGTTACTACCATCGTTTTGTGGAGGGGTTTTCATCCATAGCATCCCCAATGACTAAATTGACTCAGAAAGGTGCCCCATTTACATGGTCAGATGAGTGCGAGGCGAGCTTTCAGAAGCTCAAGACAACCTTGACTTCAGCACCGGTGTTGGTGTTACCATCACATTCGGGTTATTTCACGGTGTATTGCGATGCTTCTCGAATTGGCCTTGGAGCAGTGTTGATGCAGGAGGGCAGGGTGATCGCATATGCGTCTCGTCAATTTAAAGTCCATGAGAAGAATTACCATGTTCATGATTTAGAGTTGGCGGCTATTGTGCATGCTTTGAAAATTTGGAGGCATTATATTTATGGCGTGCCGTGTGAGATTTTTACTGACCATCGCAGCCTCCAGTACTTATTCAAGCAGAAAGATCTAAATTTGAGGCAGCGGAGATTGTTAGAGTTGTTAAAAGATTATGATGTCACTATCTTGTATCACCCGTGGAAGGCCAATGTGGTGGCCGATGCATTGAGTAGAAAGGCGGTGAGTATGGGTAGTCTTGCGTATATCCCAGTTGGCAATAGACCGTTGGCTACAGACATCCAGACTTTGGATAATCAGTTCGTGAGGTTGGATATTTCTCCCAGCAATGTCCTATCCTATACTGTTGCTCGGTCTTCTCTAATTGAACGTATCCGAGAGCGGCAGGATGATGACCCACATTTGGCGGTTCTTAGGGACACGGTTCGGCACGGCGATGCCAAGTAGGTTACAGTTGGATATGATGGCGTTTTAAGGATGTAAGGTAGGTTGTGTGTGCCTAATGTGGATGGCCTCTGTGAATTGATCCTTGAGGAGGCTCACAGCTCCAAGTATTCTACACATCCAGGTGAAACAAAAATGTACAAAGATTTGAAACATCATTATTGGTAGAGAAGGATGAAAAAGGACATTGTGGCTTATGTGGCTCGTTGCTTAAATTGTCAGCAGGTAAAATATGAGCATTAGAGACTTGGTGGTTTGCTTCAGCAGATAGAGATTCCTGAGTGGAAGTGGGAGCGTATCACTATGGACTTCGTTGTTGGGCTCCCACGGACTCAGAGGAAATTCGATGCGGTTTGGGTTATTGTGGACAGGCTGACTAAGTCAGCACACTTCATTCGGGAGATTGTTCGCCTTCATGGGGTTCCCGTGTCTATCATTTCTGATCGGGGTACACAGTTTACTTCGCACTTTTGGAGGGCATTTCAGCGTGAGTTGGGTACCCGAGTGGAGTTGAGTACATCATTTCACCCTAAAACTGACGGGTAGTCCGAGCGTACCATTCAGATATTGTAGGACATGCTCCGCGCTTGTGTTATTGATTTCGGAGGTTCATGGGATCAGTTATTGCCGTTAGCGGAGTTTGCATATAATAATAATTACCAGTCGAGCATTCAGATGGCTCCTTATGAAGCATTATATGGTAGATGGTGCAGATCGCCAGTTGGATGGTTCGAGCCAAGAGAGGCTCGGTTCTTGGGTACCGACTTAGTTCAGGAGGCCTTAGATAAGGTCAAGATCATTCAGGAGAGACTTGGTGCAGCTCAGTCTAGGCAAAACACTTATGTTGATCGTAAGGTTCGTGATGTAGCATTCATGGTTGGAGAGAGGGTATTTCTTTGTGTGTCGCCCATGAAGGGTGTTATGAGGTTTGGGAAGAAGGGCAAGTTGAGCCCTAAGTATATTGGGTCGTTTGAGATTCTTGATAAGGTGGGGGAGGTAGCTTACAGACTTGCATTGCCTCCAGGGTTATCCTCAGTTCATCCGCTATTCCATGTGTCTATGCTCCTGAAATATCATGGTGACCCGTCCCACGTGTTAGATTTCAGCTTTGTCCAGTTGGACAAAGACATGACTTATGAGGAGGAGCTGGTAGCTATTTTAGGCCGGCAAGTTCGCCAATTGAGATCTAAGAGTTTCCCTTCAGTTCGAGTGTTGTGGAGAGGCCAGCCCGTTGAGGCAGCTACTTGGGAGTTCGAGTCGGACATGCAGAGTAGATACCCACACTTGTTCGCCACTTCAGGTAATTTTCTATGTCCGTTCGATGATGAATGTGTGTTTTAGAAGTGGAGATTGTGATGACCCAAAGGGTCATTGTATAAAATTAGACTCCGTTCCATGCAAAATAACCATAAAAAGACTAAAATCAAATACCTCGATTTGCGTGCTCAGTCCGGGCGTGAAATCGAAAAGCTTTTATGTGAAAATATGAGAAATAGTGATTTTTAGAATTTAAATTTGATAAAAGTTGACTTTGGTCAACATTTTGAGTAAACAGACCCGGTTTCGTGTTTCAACGATTCCGGGAGATACGCAGTAAAATATGGGACTCGGGCGCATGCCCGGAAATAAATTCCGAGGTCCCAAGCCTTAGAAATCAATTTTTGAAAGAAATTATTTTGCTGAAATATTTATGAAATAAAGAAAAGAATTAATGTTTGAAATCATTGGTATCAGGTCCGTATTTTGGTTCTGGATCCCGGTACAGCTTCGTTATGATATTTAGAGGTTAATTGTGAAATTTGGTGAAAAACAGAGTTCGTTTGATGTGATTCGGACATCCGGTTGAGAAATTATGAACAATAAGAGTTCTTGATGAAAATGAGGAGTTTTGAGGTTTAATTCGTGGTTTTACATATTATTTTCATGATTTGATCGCACCAGCAATTCCGTATAATGTTTTTAGACTTGCGTGCATAACTTGTTTAGAGCCTCGAGGGCTCGGGTGAGTTTCGAGTAATTTTCGGAGTGTTAAAAGTAAGAAAAACATTGTTGGTGAACCAGTTCTGGTGTGCCTGCACCTGCGAGCCTGGGGCCGCAGGTGCGAGACCGCAGGAGCGCTCACCTGGTCCGCAGGTGCATCCAACTCGCAGATGCGAACACCTTGTCCGCAGATGTGGTCCCGCAGGAGCGGTCAAAACTCCGTAGGTGCGACCCCCACCTACTTAAGTCATTTCCGCAGCTGCGATCCTTTTTCTGCAGATGCGACCCAAGCACCGCAGGTGCGAAGGTCGACTGCCCAGCCCTATAAAACCCAATTTTAAAACGGGCTGAACCCTTTCTTCTCCAAATTTTCAAAGTTCCAGCCCTAAACATGATTTTCTTCAACAATCTTCATCCCCAAGTCATAGGTAATCGATTCCAACCGTTGTTCCTTCAATTCCTTACTATTTTGCATCACTTTTAAAGAAAAAACAAAGCATTTTCATGGTAAAAATCTAGGATTTGGGTAGAATTAGGGAGTTTTGTAAAAATCAAATTTTTATATCAAATTAAGGTCGGATTTCAAAACTAATAGCATATTTGGGTGAATGGGTGAATGGGTAATCGTAAATTGGTCTGAACCCCGAGTTAAGACCAAGCGGGCCCGGGGTCGGGTTTTCACTTTTTTTTAGAAAAGCTTAGGAAAAATTTTATTTTCAATAAAGTTAGTTCCTTTAGCATTAGTTAATGATATTAAGTTAATTTTTATTAAATTCGAGCAAGTTAGAGGTGAATTCAAAAGGAAAAGCAATAATTGAGCAGTGAGTGGCTTGCGGAATTGAGGTAAGTGTTTGGCCTAACTTTATCTCGAGGGAATAGGACTCCCCACTTGTTTGTTATTTGAATTGCATGAACATGGTGTATAGGTGTGGTGGCGAGTATCTATGCACCACCCAAAGTGTTTTCTAATATATGATCCCCTTTCCCGGTCCCCACTTATTTGATTATTATCTTAACTGTTACATGTTCATTATTGTTTCTATGACTATTTGGCCTTGTTGAATTGTTGTTAGTATTGGTTGTTTGAACTGGTTTCCTCGTCATATAAATATGGCTGAGAGGTTTGGTATTTTTTTATGGAATAAATGCATATATTTTGATATTCTAGTTGGTTTCTTAGTTGAGAGGTTATTGATGGAGTCATGAGAAAAATGCAGTTTATTATTTATAATGGTTGAAATAAAAGTATTGTGAAAAGCTTTGCCTGAATCGTGAAAGTTTGAGATAAATATATATATGACTGTGATAAGGGTGGACAGGAGAAATAAATATATATGACTGTGATAAGGGTGGACAGGAGAAATAAATATATATGAATGTGGTAAGGGTGGACAGGAGAAATAAATATATATGACTGCGATAAGGGTGGACAAGGAAAATATAAATGTAGGACAGGGATAAGGGAGGATATCTACATTTATATTTTACTGATTCTTCAAGAAAAAGAGAATCAAAGTTTTGAAAAGCTAAAATATTTATTTTACTACTCTTAAATATTTTAGTACTATTGTTATTCAAAGTTAAAGTTTGGAATTCTGAAGAGATATTTGAGAATTGGTTATAGCTGAGTTATTTTATTTTATTTGGTTGCAACACTTAATTATCTATTTATTTAGATTTCTTTCTTGCTCATTATTTATCGTTGTTAAAGATTATATTGTTGAAGCCCGACTTAGCCTCGTCACTACTACGCCGAGGTTAGGCTCGGCACTTACTCAGTACATGGGGTCGGTTGTATGATACTACACTCTGTGCTCTTTTTGCATAGATCCAGGTACCATTCAGCAGTAGAGGATTCTAGGATGACCACCCGATTTCGTTTGGAGACACGAGGTACATCTGTCGGCGTTCGCAGATATCCGAGAGTATTCTCCTATATTTACATACATTGTTTTATATCATTCGGAACTGTTACGCTATTTCTTTCGGACATTATTTGTAGTATTCTTTAGTTGTTTGTGGATTGTGACACCAGACCCTGGGTTAGTTCTAGAGTTGTTATTATAAATATTATCGTGGTTCGTTTCATTTAGTTGGTCAGTTTTATTATTTTATTTTGTGGTTGTTGGGAATTAATTTGATTAAGTTCATTTAAATTAAATTATTTACGCTGAAGTAATTAATTAAGGAAAATTAGTTAATCGACTTCTAATACTGGCTTTCCTAGCAAGTGTGGTGTTAGGCGCCATCACGATCACTAAGGTTGGGAATTTGGGTCGTGACAGAGTCAGACATGCAGAGTAGATACCCACACTTGTTCGCCACTTCAGGTAATTATCTATGTCCGTTTGAGGACGAACGTGTGTTTTTAAAGGTGGAGATTGTGATGACCCAAGGGGTCATTTTATAAAATTAGACTCCGTTCCATGCTAAATAGCCATAAAAGGACTAAAATTAAATACCTCGATTTACGTGTGCAATCCGGGCGTGAAACCTGAAAGCTTTTATGTGAAAATATGAGAAAAAGTAATTTTTAGAATTTAAATTTGATAAAAGTTGACTTTGGTCAACATTTTGAGTAAACGGACCCGAATCCGTATTCCGACGATTCCTGGAGGTCCACAGTAAAATATGGGACTCAGGTGTATGCCCGAAAATAAATTCCGAGGTCCCAAGCCTTAGAAATCAATTTTTGAAAGAAATTGTTTTGCTGAAATGTTCATGAATTAATGAAATAAAATAATTCTAAAAATCATTGGTATCGGGTCCGTGTTTTGGTTCCGGAGCCCGGTACAGCTTTGTTATGATATTTAGAGGTTAACTGTGAAATTATGTGAAAAACGGAGTTCGTTTGACGTGATTCGGACATCCGGTTGAGAAATTATGAACTTTAAGAGTTTTTTTTATGAAAATGATGAGTTTTGAGGTTTAATTCATAGCTTTACATGTTATTTTCATGATTGTATCGCACGATCAAGTCCATATGATGTTTTTAGACTTGCGTGCATGATTTTTTTAGAGCCCCAAGGGCTCGGGTGAGTTTCGGATAGGCCACATGGTGTTTTTCATTTAAAAATAGCTGCTGGTTTTTCCAATTCTGGTGTCCAGGTATTTTGACCTGTGCGATCGCATAGGAAAGACGGCGATCGCACAGTGTAAAGTTTGAGGCATGTTTGGAACCCTGTGCGATCTCACCTATGTAACCGCGATCGCACTTCCCCCTACCGTGTGCAAACGCACAGCCCCACCCGCTAACGCACTGCCCCCAGCCCCCAGCCCCCTACCCTGTGCGAACGCACCCCCACCCCCGCAATCGCACAGCCCAGTTTCCCCTTACCCTGTGCGATCGCACAGTTGCCCAGCCCAGCTATTATAAATATCTTTTAAAAACCCGGGCAGGCCTTCTTCTCCACCAAAATTTAGACTTGAATGCACGAGCAAGTCTGTATAATGTTTTTAAACTTGCGTGCATAACTTGTTTGGAGCCCCGAGGGCTCGGGTGAGTTTCGAGTAGGTTTCGGAGTGTTAAAAGTTAGAAAAACATTGTTGGTGCACCAGTTCTGGGGTGCCCGTACCTGCGAGCCTAGGGCCGCAGGTGCGAGACCACAGGTGCGCTCATCTGGTCTGCAGGTGCGCCGACCTTGCAGTAGGCGAACAACTTGTCCACAGGTGTGGTCCCGTAGGAGCGGTCAAACCTCTGCAGGTGCGACCCCAGCTAGTTAAGTCATTTCCGCAGGTGCGATCCTTTTTCCGCAGATGCAACCGAAGCACCGCAGGTGCGAAGGTCGACTGCCCAGCCCTATAAAACCCAATTTTAAAACGGGCTGAACCCTTTGTTCTCCAAATTTTTGAAGTTCCAGCCCTAAACACGATTTTCTTCAACAATCTTCATCCCCAAGTCATAGGTAATCAATTCCAAATTTTGTTCTTTCAATTCCTTACTATTTTACATCACTTTTTAAGCAAAAACAAAGAATTTTCATGGCAAAAATCTATGATTTGGGTAGAATTAGGGAGTTTTGTAAAAATCAAATTTTTATATCAAATTAAGACGGATTTCAAAACTAATAGCATATTTGGGTTCGTGGGTGAATGGGTAATCATGAATTGGTCCGAACCCCGAGTTTAGACCAAGCGGGCCCGGGGTCGGGTTTTCACTTTTTTTGAGAAAACTTAGGAAAAATTATATTTTTCAATAAAGTTAGTTCCTTTAGCATTAGTTAATGATATTAAGTTAATTTTGATTAGATTCGAGCAATTTAGAGGTGAATTCAAAAGGAAAAGCAATAGTTGAGCATTGAGTGGCCTGCGGAATTGAGGTAAGTGTTTGGCCTAACTTTAGCTTGAGGGAATAGGACTCCCCACTTGTTTGCTACGTGAATTGCATGGGTGTGGGGTATAGGTGTGGTGACGAGTATCTATGCAACACCCAAATTGGTTGTTAAACATGATCCCCTTTCATGTTCCCCACTTATTTGATCATTATCTTAATTGTTATATGTTCATTATTGCTTCGATGACTATTTGGCCTTGTTGATCTATGTTAGAAATTGTTGTGATTATTTGGAAAGTGTATTGGTTGTTTGAGCTGATTTCCTTGTGAGATGTATAACGGTTGAGAGGTTTGGCATTATTTTTACGAATTTTATATATATATATATATATATATTTACGTTCCTGTTGGTCTCGTCTTGATAATAT
>ML251695.1:0-74220 GCA_005239495.1 Nicotiana undulata | reverse complement strand
AAAACTCTGAGCCAAAACGGACTTACAAAATAAACTCTTTTGTAATCCTAGGACTAACTCTAATCCCTTTGTATCACTAGCCTCTAGCTATTTTCTACAAGCTTCAAGCTAACTCTAACTTGAACAATGTGTACCTATTATAATTTGCTTCTAAGAAAGCTGATAAGATACAATATTGAAACACCTACTACAATCAACTAGACTCAATACATCAACGATGAGACTGGTTCTTCTAGCTGATCTGTAGCCTTTGTATCGCACAATAAATCTGCTTGCAAAACAACTCTGGGAATTTTGCTTTCAGATCTTGATTCACTTCAGTACTTGTGCGTCTCCTTTTTCCAGCAGAAATACTTCGAGTATTTATAGAATCAGTTTGAGTTTGTCGATCAATTCTAGTTCAACTCTTCCTGGGAGAAAGAATTCGAATTAAACTCAACTTCCTTCCTTTGTTACTTTCCTTGATGAATTCAACTTCTATTCTCTCATCAGTTTGCAACCTTTTCTCATTAGGAGACAATCTCTTGGTTTATTGATAAGTCACAATCACAAATATCTCCTATGCATATACGGTTCATGTGCCAGCTGTTCAGTTCCAAGATGTGTGCTCTGATGGACCTGGTTCAACTGGTCAGCCTTTGTCAATCTTCAAAACTATGCAGTGACATGGGTCAACAAATTCCCCCTTTTTGATGATGACAAACTCTGTGCTTAATCCTGTATATACTTCAAACACTTTGTATGTTTTAAGCATTAATCATTGAGAAACCAGGTTCATTAGGTTATAAATATCACTTAAAAAAATTCAGCACATATCTTCCCCCTTAGGGCATCATCGAAAGGTTTGCAAAATGATACACTTACCAGATTTATTAATTATTACTCATGGCCATTGAGGCAACTGCAGGTGAAAATCATGATTAATCAACACAAGAAGCCAATAAACGTAAGCTAAATAAGAAATTGAGACAAGTCAATAACTAGAAGCAAAATTCATTGATTAGTAACGATTATCAACCACCATACAGCAAAACAAAAACAAACAAACCATGAGAAAAAACAAAAGATAGAAACAAGTCTAAAAAGACAAAAACACGTCCCGAACTGGGCACTTGAATGGTTATGGGGAAGCTCTAGATAGCCTAAGGATGGGAAGGTGCAGAGGAGGTTGTGGTCTTGGATTGAAGGAGAGAAAGCATCTGCTTAAGAACACCCTCGTTCTTTTCTTTATCCTTTGCTAATTCAGCCCTGAGAGCATCCCGCTTAGCTTCAACCTCAATCACACGAGACTTCAAATGAAGGATCTCCATATCCTTGATCTCGCTTTCCTACACCAGAGTTCTAACTTTGTTATTGACTGGTTGCTTCCTAGATGAACCAGGTTCATCCACAAGAACATTGACATTGTAGTCACATGTCAGCAAAGATTTCTTCCCAAAATAGACTTTGGCAGTAGCCATCTCAGTCTTCTTCACTGGAACCCCAAAATAAGCAAGCACTGCAGTCAGAAGGAAGCCATATGGAATTGCGTGTGCTTTGGTTCCATTCACAACTCTGTCCAAGAGTTGGATGATGAAAGCAGGCCAGTTGATTTGCTTTCCCCTATACAAGCATTCCATCAAGGTCAGATCCATATAGTTGGCAATGTGCCTTCTTTCTTGTCTGGGCAGTAGGAACTTGATGACGAACTCGAATAATAGCTTGCGTTCTGGCTTCATTTCACTTTTGTAGACCGGCTTGGGTTCAATCTCCTTCTCATTATCACTAAAGCATCTGGTGATGTTAATTGCTGAGGCCATCCCATCTAGACAAGGCCATCTTTGCCTTGTGTAGCCCTCATATCCCTCATCTGGTATGTTTAGAATAACAACCGGTTCTTTAGCATAAATGTAACTTCAATTCCTTTGACTATTGATGTGACCCTGCCATCCTTGACAATGGCATTTCCCATTAATTCTACCAACTCAGCCCTCACCAGCCTACCTTCCACACGAAGGACCATATCCTTCCAGCCCTGCACCTCTAGAGTTTCCAGCAGATACTGCATTCCAGGCTCATCTAGATCCTTTATTAGCTTACCCTTCAGAATTGTTCTTTTTCCAAACATGGTAACTCTGTCAGTCACCTCTCCTATTTCCTTCTCCTCCTCTCCACTCCAGTCTGCATCATCATCCTCTTTCTCAACAATTTTCACTTTCTTTGGCTTGGCCTTGGTCCTCTTAACAGATCTTGTGGGTGTGACAGACATTTTAGCTAACTTATTTGAAGAAGTCTTAGCCTTTGGGGGATTTGGTGTCTCATCCACAACTGGGGCAGGCTGCTCCTCCTGTTGGACCAGGTCCAACGTCTCCTCTTCAATCTCAATGGCCTCAACAGGCTCTCCAACTTTTGCTTTTCCCTTTGCTTCCCTCTTCTTCTTGCTCTCTTGCAGAGCCTTTTCCAATTTCTCTTCTTCATCTCTCACTGTGCTATGAGTAGCTCGTACTTTTGGAGCAGAAACACCAGCAGCTTCAAAAACTTTACTCTTCTTTGAAGGAACTGGGTGAGTTTCCTTCTTGGACTTATGAGTCCTCCTTTTCTTGGGGTTATAGGACTTCACTAGTTTCTTCAGCCTTTCAGCCAATGTTTCCTCCCCAGATGAACCAGGTTCATCTGTCCCTTTCTTCAAGCTTGCAAGACCTGCTGCAGCCTCCTCAACTATACTTCCCCCTAAATCTGTGACATTTTCTCCAATAGTTTCAGGAATGGGACCATAGATAACCAGCGTGGCACTTCAAAATCAATAATAGACCAACCAACACGAACCTTTTATCAGCAGAAGCAGCTTTAGAATTAATTTCAGGATTACCTTTCTCAGAGCTGATTGAACCAGGTGCGTCTTCCTCGTTGGCTGATTTAAAAGATTCATTGGACGAATCTGTCTTATAACCTTTGTCTGCTTCAGTAAGATCCTCCAAGAATTTTTCCCTAGTCCCACAAGCAACAGATTTCCGGGCAAGAACTTTGACACGACGATTCTTGGGGGCAGGAGTAGGGTTTGGAGTAGGTTCTGGAATGGGTGTATTTTCAGGGGTTGATGAGATTTCTGGTGATTGAGAACAATATACAAATGGATAATTGGATATAGATTCAGAACTTCCTCCATCGTAATTACGATTAGGTGGTGAATTAGAAGAAGAAGCAGGTGGTGGTGAAGACATGATTTTGTGATGTTAGGAAGAAAAGGCGAGTAAGCAGTTTTGGTTTGTAGAATGAGTTGAACTTGGTTCGACGGTTTCTTTATGAAGAAAAGTGTAATGATGACCCTTATATAAGATGTGGATAAGGAGATTACAACGGAAAAGTATTTACTCAAGTAGGAGTCTAATCGCCGAAGGACTGACATTGATTAGACATTTAATTTTCCCCTAAAACTAGGCTAATTTAGTGAAGATGGGACTTATTGAAACTGGTTCAATTTGGATAAGTACGAAGTATTTGAATTTGAACCAATTATGGAAAGAATCATGCTCATGTATGACTGTACTTGAATTAATATATGGAGAAGAGTACGTACCTCGTCAGTCAGATGAATCAGCATGGATGAACCAGGTTCATCCTGTTAGAAATCTTTAAATTGCCTCAATTTACAAAGATAGATAAACATTATTAGTATCCTGGGAATCATATTAATACATGGCAAAAGAGTATGACAATAAAGACATGATGCTGAGCAATTATTAATCTGATTAAGTACATAATTAAAATTTTCTAGCCAACAAGAATAATATTTTTCCCATTTTTTTTAAATATATATTTTTTCATTTTTGTTTTTCCAAGTAGGTGATCTTAATCATCCCTAATTCAAGCCTGTTTCTCTCAAAATGCTCCCTAATCAGTGCTTTGGTGAAGATATCTGCAATTTGCTTATCAGTAGCACAAAATTCAATTGAGATCATTCCCTTTTCATAGTTGTCCCTAAGGAAGTGGTGTCTAACATCTATGTGCTTAGTTCTATTATGATGCACCAGGTTCTTCGTCATACTAATGGCACTAGTGTTATCACAGAAAATAGGAATGCATCCCACATCTATACCAAAGTCCATGAGTTGTTGCTTAATCCACAGTAACTGAGCACAATAAGAGGCTACAACCACATATTCAGCTTCAGCAGTAGACAAAGCTACTGAATTTTGTTTCTTGGTGGCCCAAGACACAAGGCAAAAGCCCAAGAAGTGATCCATGCCTGACGTACTTTTCTTGTCAACCAGGAAACATGCATAATCAGCATCACCATATCCTACAAGGTCGAAATTACTACCTTTAGGATACCAAAGGTACAAATTAGTGGTGCCTTTCAAATATCTCAAAATTCTCTTCACTGCAGTGAGGTGGGACTCCTTTGGATTTGCTTGAAACCTAGCACATAGTCCCACACTGAACACAATATCTGGTCTGCTGGCAGTGACATATAGTAGAGACCCAATCATTCCTCTGTATACCTTCTAATCAACGGATGAACCATGTCATCCACATCCAATTTAGTAGCTGTGGCTATGGGGGTGTCTATTTCCTTTGAATCCTCCATCTTGAACTTCTTGAGGAGTTCTTTCACATATTTTTGTTGATGTATCATTGTTCCATGTGGGTTTTGCTTGATTTGTAAGCCTAAGAAGAAGTTTAGCTCACCCATCATACTCATTTCAAATTCACTCCCCATTAGTGTAGAAAATTCCTTGCTAAGCTTTTCAGTAGTTGCCCCAAATATGATATCATCAACATATATTTTCACAATCAGAAGATCATTCCCCTTTTCCTTTAGGAACAAAGTACAGTCAATTTTGCCTCGTTTGTACCCATGTTCCAGCAGGAATTTTGACAATCGCTCATACCATGCTCTAGGTACTTGTTTGAGACCATAAAGAGCCTTGTCAAGTTTATATACAAGATCAGGTGACTCTTTGCTTTCAAAACCTGGAGGCTGTTTGACAAATACATCTTCCTTAAAGTATCCATTGAGAAAGGCACTCTTAACATCCATCTGATGGAGAGTGAATTCCATATGTGCAGCAAATGCTATAAGAAGTCTAATTGCCTCCAATCTTGCCACAGGAGTAAAGGTCTCATCATAGTCAATTCCTTCTTCTTGACTATACCCTTGAACAACTAGTCTTGCCTTATTTCTTGTAACAATTCCATCCTCATCAAGCTTGTTCCTGAAGACCCACTTCGTGCCAATCACTGATCTGTCTAGTGGCCTAGATACCAAGTGCCATACTTGACTTCTTTCAAATTGATTCAACTCCTCTTTTATGGCATTTACCCAATCAGCATCTTGTAGGGCTTCACCAATGTTCTTTGGTTCGATTAAGGATAGGAAGGCATTAAACGCACACAGATTTTTCAAGGAAGCTCTTATTTTGATTCCGGATGAAAAATCTGTTATGATGTTCTCAACAGGGTGAGAACTCTGATATCTGTGTGGTTTGAGTACTAGTAGTTCACTTCTGGATAGTTCCATGTTGTTTTGTTGCTGTGGATTAGGATAAGGGCCAGGATTCACATGTTGGGTTCCCCCTGTCATGTTGCTTGGGTTAGTTGGACGTGGTCCATCACCTGTTCCATCTCCCATGACTGCTTCACTGTGTTCACTGCTTCTCACCAGTCTAAGCTCCTCATCTTCTGGTTCCTGTCTCTCAGAAAGAGTGTTAGTTTCATCAAATACAACATGCGCACTCTCATCTACACACATAGTTCTTTTATTGTACACTTTATAGGCTTTACTATGTGATGAATATCCCAAGAATACTCCCTCGTCACTTCTAGGAATAAATTTACCTAAGGAATCTTTGCCATTATTGTGCACATAGCATTTACATCCGAAATCCCTAAGATGGGATATGTTGGGCTTTCTCCCTTTAAGTAATTCATAGGGAGTCTTCTCTACCAGTGGCCTGGTCATACATCTATTGATTATATAGCAAGCAGTGTTTATTGCTTCTGCCCAGAAGTTGTGTGGTAGTTTGCTAGAAAGAAGCATGGTTCTTGCCATGTCTTCAAGAGTTTTATTCTTTCTTTCCACAACCCCATTTTGCTGTGGGGTTCTAGGGGTAGAAAATTTGTGATTGATACCATGTTCATCACAGAACTCAGCAAACTTAGCATTTTCAAATTCAGTACCATGGTCAGATCTTATTGATGCTAGTTGATGTCCTAACTGATTTTGAGTTTTCTTAACAAAAGTGATGAACATATCAAATGCTTCATCCTTAGATGCCAGAAATAAGGTCCACGTGAACCTTGAGTAATTATCAACTAACACCATCACATATTTCTTACCACCTCTGCTCAGAGTTTTCATTGGACCACACAGATCCAGATGAACCAGTTCCAACGTCCTGGTGGTACTGACCATTTTCTTACTTTTGAATGAGGATCTTACCTGCTTCCCCCTTGCACATGCCTCACAAACTTTGTCTTCCTTGAACTTAATGTTAGGGAGTCCCACCACTAAGTCCTTAGAGACTAATTTGTTAAGCTGATTTAGACTTGCATGTCCAAGTCGTTTGTGCCAAAGGAGGGGATCACTGTCCAAAACACTTAAGCAAGTGAGTTCATTTTCAGACAGTGTGGACAAGTCTATGACATAGATATTATTCATTCTCTTTCCCTGCAAAACAATCTTGTCAGTAAGTAAGTTAATCACAAAACATTTTGTGAAAGTGAAAGCAACCAGGTTACCTCTGTCACACAACTGTGACACACTGATCAAGATATATTTCAAGCCATCTATCAAGTACACATGTTCGATGGAACGTGTGTCATCCTTACCTACTTTGCCAACCCCTATAATTTCACCTTTCTTTCCATTTCCAAAGGAGACATTTCCTCCTTTGAGGTTTTCAAGTGAAAGGAACTGTTCCTTGTTCCCCGTCATATGCTTTGAGCAGCCACTATCCAAAAACCAAATTTGGCTGCTTCCTCTCACTTGTACCTACAAAAGGAAATCAGGGGTTAGTTTTAAGAACCCAAACTAGTTTGGGTCCTTTCTTATGAGAGAATGGATGAATCAAATTTTTTTTGGCCTAATTTGGTAGCCAGTTTTTCTTTTTGACAAACCTCTCATTTTTTCGACTGGCCTGCTCTTTTGCAGTACACTCATATTTGTAGTGGCCAGTCTTACCACAGTGGGTGCAGATTTTATTTTCAGGAAGAGAGAGATACTTGCTTTTGGGATCCCACTTGGGCAATTGACTCCCAAAACCAAGCCCTCTCCGGTTGCTACTATGATTCTCTTGAAGCCATGTCAAGGCATCAGAGGATTTATTCCATTTACAGGTTGTATCTAATTCATGTTTGACTTTTCCAAGCTCTTCTTTGAGTGATCTTATCTATTCATCCTTGGCGTACATTTTATCTTTTAGTTTTCCCAAATTTTCTTCTAACATGACATGAGAGTGATCAACAACCTTTTTACTGGATCCTAATCTCATTTTTAAGTTTTCAGATTTTAATTCTAGAATCTCAGTCTCAAGTGGATGAACCTGGTTCAACAGGACAGTGTTTTTCTTTTCAGATTCACTGACTCTGATTTCCAGGTTCATGCACTTTGCTTTTAGCATTGCACATTCTTTAGAGAGTTGATCATTCTCTTTGGATGTTTCCTCAGAATCATCTATGAAATCAAGTAGCAACTTAGAAAGGTTTTCCTTAGATAGGAACTTTATTTTGTTTTTAAGATGGGAAATACTTACCTGTGGTTCTTCATCAGATTCTCCAATTGCCATGAGCGCCTGATCTTCAGTCTCCCCATCTTCTGATTCCTCATCTGAACTTCCCCCCCAAGCAGCGACCATAGCCTGTGTTGTGGTCTTCTTGGGTTGGACTAGTTCCTTCTTCCTGTTCCTTCTTTCATATCTGTCCTTTTTCCATTCTACTTCCCATTGGGGACAGTTTTTGATGAGATGGTCAGTCTTACCACATTTGTAGCATCCCTCGTTGGTTGGCCTTTCTGGAGCTTTTGATTTGTTGTAGTTTCCTCCTCTAGAGATGCCCTTCTTCCTCATGAGAATTCTGAATTCTTTGGTAATCATGGCCAACTCATCTTCCTCAAGATCTGCTCCCTCAGTGATTCTTAGTGCTAGACTCCTCTCCTTCTTTGGTCCACCCATCTTCATTGTCTGCCTTCTGAGTTCATAGGCAGTGAGGTTTCCAATCTGCTCATCCAATCTCAGGGTTTCCATATTTTTGGATTCCTGGATAGCAGTGATTTTGCTTTCCCAGGAAATTGTCAAGACCCTTGTTAGGATCTTCTCAACCCCGTACTCTTCAAGAATGACTCTTCCAAGAGATTTTAGTTCATTAGTCAAGGCTGTGAACCTTGTATACATCTCTTGGATAGTCTCTCCTTCTTTCATGGTGAAGTTTTCATATTGAGAGTATAGTAAAGTACCTCTTGACCTCTTTACGCAAGGTGTTCCTTCATGGGCTACTTGTAGAGTATCCCAGATTTCTTTGGCTGTGGTGCAACTTTGGATTCTGCTGTATTCATCTGGACCTAATCCACAAACTAGCCACTTCTTGGCCTTAGCATTCTTCTCCCATTTCTTCAGGTCTTCAGCAGTGCAATCAGCCCTAGTCTTTGGTACATCCAAACCTTCAGCAGTCTTCTTCATTGTAGCTAGAGGTCCATCAGTGACTATGTCCCAGAGTTCATGGTCTTCTTATATCAGGTGGTCCTTAATCCTGTTCTTCCACCAAGAGTAGTACTGGCCATTGAAGAGTGGTGGCCTTGCAGTTGATTGACCTTCCCAGGTGGTGCACTCATTTTAATCTTTTCCAAGGTGTTAGCCTTTTCAAGGATAACCTGCTCTGATACCAATTGTTGTTTTAGACGTCAATACCACACAAGAATATATGTTAAATGTGTGGTACCCAATTTTTCGAGTGCTGTCTCACAAGAAGAACCTGGTTCTTCTTTGTGTTCCAACTTTTAGTGGTGCGAAATAATAAAAGTAGTAAAGTAAAAACACACAGATTTTTACGTGAAAAACACCTGGCTCAAAAGGTGAAAAAACCACGACCTACTCCTCAGTAGGATTTGCTCAAACTCTTCACTAAAAACTCTGAGCCAAAACGGACTTACAAAATAAACTCTTTTGTAATCCTAGGACTAACTCTAATCCCTTTGTATCAACTAGCCTTTAGCTAATTTCTACAAGCTTCAAGCTAACTCTAACTTGAACAATGTACAATTTTCTTCTAAGAAAGATGATAAGATACAATATTGAAACACCTACTACAATCAACTAGACTCAATACATCAACGATGAAACTGGTTCTTCTAGCTAATCTGTAGCCTTTGTATCACACAATAAATCTGCTTGCAAAACAACTCTGGGAATTTTGCTTTCAGATCTTGATTCACTTCAGTACTTGTGCGTCTCCTTTTTCCAGCAAAAATACTTCGAGTATTTATAGAATCAGTAGTTGAGTTTGTCGATCAATTCTAGTTCAAATCTTTTTGGGAGAAAGAATTCGAATTAAACTCAACTTCCTTCCTTTGTTACTTTCCTTACTGAATTCAACTTCTATTCTCTCATCAGTTTGCAACCTTTTCTCATTAGGAAACAATCTCTTGGTTTATTGATAAGTCACAATCACAAATATCTACTATGCATATACGGTTCATGTGCTAGCTGTTCAGTTCCAAGATGTGTGCTATGATGGACCTGGTTCAACTGGTCAGCCTTTGTCAATCTTCAAAACTATGCAGTGACATGGGTCAACACGAGGGAGGGGAGTGCGATCGCGTTTAAGGAAAAAGCTGGCCTCCGCGATCACGTACGTAGAATTGCGAACGCATAGAAGAAAAACTGGGCGTTTCAAATTGACACTATGCGATCGCAGCTAAGCGTATGCAATCACATAGAAGGAAGGGACAACAGACAGAACAACAACATTAATTTGAAGGAAATTGACACGAACCCCATCCGTAACACACCCGAGGCCCCCGGGACCCCGTATAACCACACACACAAGTCATATAACCTCACACGGATTCACTCGAGGTTTCAAATCACATATAACAACACCAAAACGACGAATCAAACCAAAAATCAAACTTATGAACTTTTATATCTTCAAATATCAAAACTCGTGTTGAAACCTATCAATTCAACTCGGAATGACGTGAAATTTTGCAGACAACTCACAAATAACACAACGGACCTATGACCACTCCTAGAATTCCATTCTGAGCCCGATATCGAAATTTCTTCTATCGGCCGAAATCGCCGAAATTCCAACTTTCGCCAAATTACCTCAAATCACTTTATGGACCTCCAAAAACAATTTTGGACGCGCGCCTAAGTCCAAAATCATCATACGAAGCTATTGACATTAACCAAAACTCATTCAGAGGGCGACTACACCAAAGTCAAACTTCCGATCAAGTTCTATCACTTAAGCTTCAAAATTTGAAAATTTTCTCCCAATTCGACTCCGGATTATCCGGTAACTAAATCCAACCACGCACGCAGGTCGATATACACAATGAAGTTGTTCAAGACCTTACGCCACCGAACGGAGCTTAAATTCTCAAAATGACCGGTCGGGTCGTTACACCCATAGATATACTATTTGATATACCTCGTATCAAATTTAGAAATCATTAAAAGCCTTAATGCTTTATCCTTGGTACTGAACATTGTCTCATCACGAGAATGGACCAAACGTTTAGTTGATAATGTTGAACCGTCATTAATGACTTTGTTTGATCTCCTTGAACCTAGATCTTGGGATCTCCAAACTTCTAGGTAGAGTTACCGCCACTATGACTTGTTCTCGACCATAGTCCCATTCCCCTTGATGATTTCTCAACTACCTCTCTAGTTAAGCCTTTTGTAAGTGGATCCGACACATTATCACTTGAATTTACATAATCAATCGTGATAATTCCTCTAGAGAGTAATTGCCTAACGGTTTTATGTCTTCGTCGTATATGACGGGATTTACTGTTATACATAATGCTCCCAGACCTTCCAATTGCTTCTTGACTATCGCAATGTATGCATATTTGTGCCAACGGTTTGGGCCAAAATAGAATATCTTCCAAGAAATTTCGGTGCCATTCAGCTTCTTCACCGGCTTTATCTGTCACGCGCCGAACCTGGGGAGGCGTGGCTGGCACCCGGTGCCGAGCTGGCCCAAGCGAACCACTCTGTAACTCATAATCATTCAATAAAAAATATAACATATATAGGTCGAGTTGGCTGAACTCATTCCTTTTGTAACTATCATGGCCAACATGGCCACAACTCATAATGTACAACTTTAAGCGGGCAACACTATATAAATAAACTATCGTTCTTAAGACAAGAATACATATGGTCCGGCAAGGCCTCTGACATATTGTACAAAATGAACCTTTGTCTACAAAACCTCTAAGATTATTTGACATCAAATGGGACAGGGTACCGGCCTACCCATAAGTCTGTAGCAAAACTCTGACACGATGACTTGGAAACTTGGCTCCACTCCGAATGAGGTGGAGTCTTACCGATCCATCGTTGAATGCTAATCTCGTTTACTGTGAGGGCTCATCAAACTGTTTGTCTATACCTGCAGGCATGAATGCAGCGTCCCCAGGCACAAGGGAGTATACTGAAAGCTGAAACTGAACTAATAATATAATAACTACAGGTAAGTGGAAGTCAAAGATAATCTGAAGATATGCTTACATGCTGATACTGACTCAACTCTCTCAATATAGTAAGTAAAATAGTTGTCCGGCCCTATAAGGCTCGGTATATATATATATATAACTTTATAACTGCTCTGCCATAGTAGGCTCGCTCATAGGCGCTCGGCCATACTAGGCTCTGTATCTCGTCCACTGGGCTCGCTCATAGGCGCTCGACCACAGTAGGCTCGGTATATAACTTACCATCTAATTAGAGGTTGCCCAATAGGGGCCTGCCCATCGATTATAGCTCGATGGTAATGAAAATATTTTAATACTGGATATATAAACTCTCTGTTGTCTTGTTTGGGAGAAGGAAATACTCAATTGAATATGAGTCCCTATAAGGATAATACTGTAACTTAAAAACTAGAAAAATATACGTAAATTTCGTGATATGAATTTTTCTTTATGCCTCGTTATCAAACTTGTGTAATGACGAGATAATGCCAAAATGAAAGAAAAGATTAGCCTTAACATACCTGGAGTAGGAAAAAATCCGTATAATATTCTTGAGAAGGATTACACCGTACTCCCTTGGAATTGCAAATTCCCATTGTTATTACGCAGTGCACTTTCGTATGACTTCCTTTACTAACCAAGGGCTCTCATTACTGTTGTAATATGAAGTTTCATATGAAGTTTCAAATCTCCTCCCAAAATAAATTACTGTTGTAATATGAAAATTCATATGAAGTTTCCAATCTCCTCCTAAATGAATTACTGTTAGTAGTATGAAGATTCATATGAAGACTCCAATCTCCTCCTAAAATGAATTACTGTTAGTAGTACGAAGATTGATATGAAGATTCCAATCTCCTCCTAAAATGAATTACTGTTAGTAGTATGGAGGTTCATATGAAAGTTTCCAATCCTCCTAAAATGAATTACTGTTAGTAGTATGGAGGTTCATATGAAAGTTTCCAATCCTCCTAAAATGAATTACTAATTCTAATACCTACTTAAGACAAAGTGAAATGATGACTAATACAAGTACTATTTCCACGTGTTTGCAAGATGGGTAAATGTAGTATCCATTTTCTCACTTAGTTTGATTTTCTAATTTCAAGAATAAGCATTCCTCCACTAATGGCCACGTGGGGATTTTGTCCACATCTATGATTATCCACAAATTCTTAATTACATGGTTAATCTCCCATCAAATAAATAATTAACCAATTAACTATATAATTAAGAATTATCTCAAATTACTTAAAATACTACTCATTTTTAATATACCTTGTACACCTTACTATCATGGCTATGTGGTACCTTGTATGGTACTAGTTCATAAATACCGAGTATTTTAGCTCGGGTCGTATTTCATCCCAAATTGACAGCCTTAAACAAAAATTCATTTTCTTTGATTCATTTACCCTTTAATTTTCACGAATTTACTTATCACTTGTTTGAAATAGTGTAATACTTATAATCCCAAAATAAATCTCATTCCCGAACTTACATCGATTAACTTACGACAAACTTTAACGTACGAAAATGCGGGTTGTAACATCTCATTTTCGAGCTGTCATTAATTTATTTATGGCGCACTTTCACGTACGAAAACATGGGGTGTAACATCATTCCCCCCTTTGGAACATTCGTCCTCGAATGTTGATTGATGTACTTATATTTTCATAGCATATGCCTTCCATATACTTTATTACTCTCCTTGACATCTAGGCAGCTGTTCTGTGATTAAATCCAAAGGCCAGGGCATTCCCCCCTTTTAGGCCTCTTTCTCACCCCACGACTTATAGTCGGAATCCTTTCGGTCTCGTAATTGTTGCTACCTTCTATCATGCAGCTTGTACGACTCTGACCTTGTATGTGCACTTATGCGTCTCTTTTTTCCTCCAGCTGTTAGCCAATTTGTAGGCCTCACTTGTAAACATATACAAATCTTAATATGATGTCTTTCTGGGCATCTATACAAACCTTGTAGAACTTGCGAATATTGCTATATCTTATTTCATAGACCTGAATCTTTACCGCATCTACGTGGGTCATACTATACCATAACTCTTATTCGATTTATCATTACTGAGGTTTGCAACGAACTCCAGGTTACTCTCGTTGTTTATCCTTAAGACTGGTGGTCTAATTTCATCTCATACTGTTGAACTTCCATCCATCTATTGTTGATGCACCTTAATGTTAATTCATCATCTACCACTTATAACTTGATCTCTTATGTAACACTGCCACTACGGCTCACGTCTCTTCAGGGATATCTGGGGTAATTAGATTGATCCACCTATGGGCGATACTATACTTCCATAACTGTATTTTATAACATCCCAATACTACTTCACCTTACATGGATATTTTAATCCTGTACAACTCATGAAATCCTCTTCCAATCATTACTCAATCGAAGGCTCAAAGGTTATCATTTATCTATAACAATTATGCCCTCATTGTACTATCAGGGCAGTATTCCATCTCTTCTAAATGTTATTAGTCTTAGACTCTTTTGAGTTCATTCAGGTTATAGTGAGCTTTGAATAACTTAGAGAAACCGTCTGCTCTTCTTGTTTTCATAGGTTTAATCTGAGGACTTATCCATTTTCGTTACCTTCTAACTCGCCCTTTCTTATCCTTACTCGTATTTTCTAGAACCTTATTACTTCACCATGCAATAGCTTGCAACCTACGCATATCTATTTATATTACTTGCAACCTTTCAACTTGCTTGCATCATAGATTACCTTATGTTGTTCTGGAACATCACGCGAGATATCACATTGTCTCTAACTCTTCTTTAATCTCTTATTAGACCTTTCGGTACTTAGAAACCATAGGCTGGAAGATATGCCACTGACGACGCTGCCATCATTCCTGGATATTGAATCCTAATGATTCTAGCCTTCTGTCCGAAGTATGGACTTTTCACAGCCTTCTGCATTTGAGTATCTCGTACGTTGTTCCCTTTACCTTACTTACTTTAAAATCTTGCATCATGTATTTTATCTCTTTCAGGACCTCCCTTCCACATAGGTATAATTCACGTCCATAACTTGAAGCTCTATTATAATACCTGCACCGCTAGTGCATGCACAATCCAAGTAGGAGCTTTATGTGACTTCTTATAAGGCTGGTGCTCTTCAGTTGGCTTCTTCGTAGATCCGTTATAAAATATGGCTACTGTATTATATCTCTTATACATCTGCTATGTAGGAGTGATCCCGAGGTTTATATTCTGTTGGTCCACTCCTATTTTACTTAGTCGATGTAACTCTTTGGTTTCCTCTTCTTTCTGATTAACCTTTATATAGGCTTAAGCTATCTTCCGATCTGCGGCTCCTGGTATTAGTTATTACTTTAGCCTTTCATAGGCGCTGAGGGATATTAATGATAAAATTCTTTAACAATTCAATCTTACATCTATGACCTGGGATCAATTCTTTCTTCTAACGTATACCAGAATCTTCTATGGCTGTATATGTTGCAGGTATAAAACTTCAAACTCTTAAGTGTGTTCATAATGTCACCAGCTCGGGATCATTATTCGAATAATTCCTTTCGTTCTTTCTTAACTTTCTTCAACGTAAGCTATTATTTTTCCTGGTCTTTCTGCCCCCTTGTTGCGTGCATACTTAGCTTACCATAGTTCCTACGCATACCAGAGTTTTAATGCAACTCGTATGATCTCGAATATTAATTTTAATTTTTTACTTCCCATTCATTAGCCATAGTAGGTGCCACTTCCTCTGGAGTGCTTACAATGTTGTTGTGAGACTGTTGTTACACGAGCATTTCCTCTTTAGGTCGTTGTGCTTAGGTTGAAGCCTTCTTCCTTATATCCTCAGCTATTTTCCCATTGCAGTACTTAGGGAGAACCCTATGACTCTTGTAAAGATGTGAGCTTATTACATTGTATACCCGATTGAATTTTTTTTTTGATGTTCTTCCTCGCCTCTAATTATCCATAGTTACTTACCTCCACACCCTTGTGCTTGTACGGTTTCTTCTGAACTAATATTTTGACTTCCTTTAGAGTGACATTCTCTTTTGTTTTCGCAATACTCATATGGTACCTTTTACTATCCCAACTCTTATCTGAATATTTCTCAAGGTCATGATGTCATAACCGTAGAACTAATTTGCCATGTTGGGGTTCATTATGTTTATCTTACACAATCTATTGATTTGTTTGTATCCTTTTGTCTAGCCATAACTAGGCCCTTCCCGAATCAACTTACTAACTACTCGTTGTCCCACTCCCATATCAATATACCGTGTAATCTTTCTTGGGTTATTTCCTTTGTCCTAACTTACGTCTCGCATTCGTTCCTTATCTATCACTAACATCTCGGGCAGGGACCCTTACTCCCTCTTCTTGACGTCGTGTTTGCATAATGTTCTGGAATTGTAGCATACATGTAGGCTTTGAATAAGTGCAATATCATTTTTATCGCATTCTTCCTTTACCATTCCATAATTACTAGAATCACTTAATTCTTACTTAACGCCACATCACACAATATGGGGCGTATTGAGACTTGAAGTTATGATGACCTGCCTATAGATGTTTTTCCTCTTCATCTTTGGCATCCTTTCACATCACCAATGACTCTTACTTGCCTTGTGATAATCCTTCTGTACCAAAGGATAACAAAATTCCCTACTCGCGAGGGTGACACATAATATAACTGGTACCTACAGTCCCTTAAGCTTAACTTTGCTTACATTACTTGCTTTAGGGAAGTGTCTTCCAGAATGACCATTCTCTGATTTTCTCCTGAATCTTCTTCTATTGTCCATTATACTACTGCTGGAGCGAAATATGAAATTCTCATGATGCCGACTATTATCAAATCACTCAGTCCCTAATTCATGTTTAGTTTATCTTGTTCACAATCCATATTGGTTTCTATTATTCTGGGGTTTTTAACTTTTCCTTCAGGTAGTCACGTTGGAGTCACGAACTTATTTCTTGAAATAAGGATATGACGTTATGGACTATACTCTTTTGTTGTCTCAAAGCCTATCACCTCTTGTCTTTTCCTTTACTTGACTATAGATTCTGTAATACTGTCATCTTTTTGATCTACCGTTGTCATCCATGTATCATATCATACTCATAATGCATCATTAACTCTCTTCTTACTTCCCGCTAACATTTATATCTATTATTTTTTTCCAAAAACTTGAACAAGATATTCTTTTGCTTTTATCTCCCCTTGCTCCACCTACTGGCTCTTCAGGTTGCCTAACATTCTTTCTCTACTAGGGATGAGAGCAATACCAAAGTAATATTTATCCCTTCAAAAATGTCAACCAACGCATTTTTTCTTTCTCGTGTAAGAGGAGACATATTGGAAGTGTGGATCAGTATATGGATTTCTTAGAATTGTTATGAGGAAGTAAGTAGTTGCATATTTGCCGTAGTATAGTATCTAATGGTCTTTCTCGAGTCCTGTACCTTTTTGTGCCATGATACCTTCTAATAATACCTTTACCGTTTCAAAAGATGACCAAATGCGGACCAGTAATATTCAGGAAAGCTGCCACAATTGTGTAGTAACTTGGCAAGGCAAAAAAAATAAGAGTGGCTTTTTGTTTGTTTCCCATGTAGGAGGCATTTACTTCATAGAACCAACCATCTTTCTTGTAGATTCTCTGAATATAAGTCTTAGTAGAACTCCAAAATGTCCTCCTTGATCTCCTCTGTTTCGTTCTTTAATACTCCATTGACGTCCAATCTCCCAATGTAATTGTATTCAAACCATCCATTCATCATTTTGGGTTACTCTAACCGCAGCCGGATCCTACTATCCTGTCTTTCTCTTTAAACCATATCCGTTAGCTCCCATAGAGCATGACTGAGATAGGTGCGACCGATCGTACGTACATCTATTACTATTGAGGGTAATTCAAAATGCTTATATCTCCCTTCCTGAATGGTAAATAAGGATAATCTTTATTAACTGGGTACCTCGTACCCTTCTTCACCTTGCTTCCTTTACTTGTTACAACTCGTCTCTAACTTTCGACTCCGTCATTCCTTTTTACCGTAAGACCAGATAAGTATTCTTTCCTAAAAACTCCTTATCAAGAACCGTACACCTTTTAGTATACGCATTATCAGCTGAAGACTTCTCATTTACTCATCATAAGCAATATGCAAAAATCGAGTTCCTCTAACTCAACACTTTCACAACTATATCTCTTATCGATCATCTTTCTGAATGTAGGCATCGTCTTATTACACTAATAGAAGTTCGAAATTTGAATTCTTATAAATGAGCTCTACCACACGATCTAGAGTAAGAAGAAAGAGTGACAATCCTAAATGCCATGTAGCCTCCTGCATATAAGTGTGGTGCATGACACACCCATAAACAAGACTCTACTGGACACGGCTTGTAGACTCCCTAGGACAGAACTGCTCTGATACCACTTTGTCACGCCCCGAACCTTGGGAGGCGTGGCTGGCACCCGGTTCTGAGCTGGCCCGAGCGAACCACTCTGTAACTCATAATCATTCAATCAAAACTATAACATACATAGGTCGATTTGGCTAAACTCATTCCTTTTGTAACTATTATAGCCAACATGGCCACACTCATAATGTACCACTGTAACCGGGCAACACTATATAAATAAACTATCGTTCTTAAGACAAGAATACATATGGGCCGACAAGGCCTCTGACATATTGTACAAAATGAACCTTTGTCTACAAAGCCTCTAAGATTATTTGACATTAAATGGGACAGTGTGCCGTCCTACCCATAAGTCTGTAGCAAAACTCTGACACGATGATTCGTAAACTTGGCTGCACTCCGAATGAGGTGGAGTCTTACCAATCCTTCGCTGAATGCTAATCTCGTTTACTATGAGGGCTCGTCAAACTGTTTGTCTATACCTGCAGGCATGAATGCAGCGTCCCCAGGCAAAAGGGACGTCAGTACGAATCATGTACCGAGTATGTAAGGCAGTATACTAAAAGCTGAAACTGAACTGATAATATAATAACTGCAGGTAACTGGAAGTCAAAGATAATCTGAAGATATGCTTACATGCTGATACTGACTCAACTCTCTCANTATATATATATATATATATATATATATATATATATAACATTATAACTGCTCTGCCGTAGTAGGCTCGCTCATAGGCGCTCGGCCATACTAGGCTCTATATCTCGGCCACTGGGCTCGCTCATAGGCGCTCGGCCACAGTAGGCTCGGTATATAACTTACCATCTGATCAGAGGTTGCCCAATAGGGGCCTGCCCATCGATTATAGCTCGATGGTAATGAAAATACTTTAATATTGGATATATAAACGCTCTGCTCTCTTGATTGGAAGAAGGAAATACTCAATTGAATATGAGTCTCGATAAGGATAATACTGTAACTTACAAACTAGAAAAATATACATAAATTTCGGGATATGAATTTTTCTTTATGCCTCGTTATCAAACTTGTGTAATGACGAGATCATACCAAAATGAAAGAAGAGATTAGCCTTAACATACCTGGAGTAGGAAAAAATCCGTATAGTATTCTTGAGAAGGATTACACCATACTCCCTTGGAATTGCAAAATCCCATATTTATTACGCAGTGCACTTTCGTATGACTTCCTTTACTAACCAAGGGCTCTCATTACTTTTGTAATATGAAGATTCATATGAAGTTTCAAATCTCCTCCCAAAATGAATTACTGTTGTAATATGAAAATTCATATGAAGTTTCCAATCTCCTCCTAAAATGAGTTACTGTTAGTAGTACGAAGATTCATATGAAGATTCCAATCTCCTCCTAAAATGAATTACTCTTAGTAGTATGGAGGTTCATATGAAAGTTTCCAATCCTCCTAAAATGAATTACTAATTCTAATACCTACTTAAGACAAAGTGCAATGATGACTAATGCAAGTCCTATTTCCACGTGTTTGCAAGATGGGTAAATGTAGTATCCATTTTCTCACTTAGTTTGATTTTTTAATTTCAAGAATAAGCATTCATCCACTAACGGCCACGTGGGGATTTTGTCTACATTTATGATTATCCACAAATTCTTAATTACATGGTTAATCTCCCATCAAATAAATAATTAACCAATTAACCATATAATTAAGAATTATCTCATATTATTTAAAATACTATTCATTTTTAATATACTTTGTACACCTTACTATCATGGCTATGTGGTACCTTGTATGGTACTAGTCCATAAATCGCGAGTATTTTAGCTCGGGTCGTATTTCATCCCAAATTGACATCCTGAAACAAAAATTCATTTTCTTTGATTCGTTTACCCTTTAATCTTCACGAATTTACTTATCACTTGTTTGAAATAGTGTAATACTTATAATCCCAAAATAAATATCATTCC
Source organism: Nicotiana undulata (assembly GCA_005239495.1). Taxonomy (NCBI): domain Eukaryota; kingdom Viridiplantae; phylum Streptophyta; class Magnoliopsida; order Solanales; family Solanaceae; genus Nicotiana; species Nicotiana undulata. The sequence continues at coordinate 54,145 of ML251695.1, read as the reverse complement.
CGAACTTACGTCGATTAACTTACGACAAACTTTAACGTACGAAAATGCGGGTTGTAACATCTCATTTCTGAGCTGTCATTAATTTATTTATGGCGCACTTTCACGTACGAAAACATGGGGTGTAACATTATCTAAGGCTATGAACTCAGCCTCCATTGTAGAGCGGGCAATACAAGTTTGTTTGGACAACTTCCAAGATACCACTCCTCCACCAATAGTGAATACATACCCACTTGTGGACTTGGAATCAGTTGATCCTGTGATCCAATTTGCATCACAGTATCTCTCAATGACCGCAATATATTTACTGTGGTGCAAAGCAAAGTCCCGGGTATGTAATAAATACCCCAAAACTCATTCCATGGCCATCCAATGAGATTGACCTGGATTGCTCGTATATCGACTCAATTTACTTATAGCACAAGCTATATTTGGTCGTGGAAAATTCATGATGTACATTAAGCAACCTAACACACGAGCATAATCCAATTGTGATATGCTCTGGCCTTTGTTCTTTGCTAATGCAAGATTCATGTCAATTGGAGTCTTTGCAACTTTAAAGCCCAAGTGCTTGAATTTTTCAAGTACTGTCTTAATATAATGAGATTGTGACAATGCCAGACCTTGAGAAGTTTTATGGATCTTAATTCCCAGAATTAAATCAGCAACTCCCAAGTCTTTCATATCAAACTTGCCAGTTAGCATGCGCTTAGTCGCATTTATGTTGGCAATGTCATTACTCATTATCAATATTTCATCCACATATAAGAAAACAATGACTATGTGATTTGGAACATTTTTAATGTACACACATTTATCACATTCATTTATTTTAAAACCATTTGACAACATTATTTGGTCAAATTTCACATGCCATTGTTTGGGTGATATTTTTAGTCCGTAAAGGGACGTTACAAGTCTACATACCTTCTTTTCTTTACCTGGAACCACAAACCCTCCAGGTTGTTCCATGTAGATTTCTTCCTCCAACTCTCCATTTAAGAAGGCCGTCTTAACATCCATTTGATGAATTTCAAGACCATAAACTGCAGCTAACGCTACCAACGTTCGTATGGACGTAATTCTGTAACTGAAGAGTATGTATCAAAATAGTCAAGACCTTCTCGTTGTCTATACCCTTTGACCACAAGTCTTGCCTTAAGTTTGTCAATAGTTCCATCATTTTTCATTTTTCTCTTAAATATCCATTTAGAACCCCAACGGTTTATTCTGGGAGGAAGATCAACCAATTTCCATGCTTGGTTGTTCAACATGGATTCTATTTCACTATTGGCTGTCTCTTTCCAAAACAATGATTCCGAAGAATACATAGCTTCTTTATATGTTTGAGGCTCATTTTCCAATAAGAAAGTCACAAAATCTGGTCCAAATGGAGTAGACGTTCTTTGACGTTTACTACGTCTTGGATCCTCCTGATTAAATGTAATTCCTTTTATTTCTTCCCGAGGTTGTTTAGATTCTTCACCAATCGACTCACATTCCTTTTTATACGGATATATATTTTCAAAGAACTCAGCATTATCTGATCCTATAACTGTATTATTATGAATGTCAGGATTTTCTGATTTATGAACCAGAAATCTATATGCTTTACTATTAGTTGCATATCCTATGAAAACACAATCAACGATTTTCGGTCCTATTTTTACCCTTTTGGGTTTAGGAACTTGCACTTTTGCCAAACACCCCCACACTTTTAAATAATTCAAGTTGGGCTTCCTTCCTTTCCATTTTTCATATGGAATGGATTATCTTTTGCTATGGGGCACTCGATTTAATATTCGATTAGCCGTAAGAACGGCTTCCCCCCACAAGTTCTGTGGCAAACAAGAAATTATCAACAATGTGTTCATCAACTCCTTTAATGTACGATTCTTTCTTTACGCAATCTCATTGGATTGGGGCTTATAAGGGGTCGTTGTTTGATGAATAATACCATATTCTAAACATGTTTATTCAAAAGGAGATTCATATTCACAACCCCTATCACTTCTTATCATTTTTATTTTCTTGTTAAGTTGCGTTTCAACTTCATTTTTGTATTGATTGAATGCGTCTATTGCTTCATCTTTACTATTAAGTAAGTAAACATAGCAATATCGAGTATTATCATCAATAAAAGTTATGAAATACTTCTTTCCACCGTGAGATGGCATTTACTTCATGTCACAAATACCTGTGTGAATGAAGTCTAAAGGATTTGAATTCTTTTCAACTGACTTATTAGGATGTTTAACATACTTAGATTCCACACATACTTGACATTTTGATTTGTCGCATTCAAACTTAGGAAATACTTCCAAATTAATCATTTTCCGCAAGGTTTTATAATTGAAATGACCCAAACGTACATGCCATAATTCATTTGACTCAAGTAAGTAAGACGAAGTTGAAATTTTATAACTTGAAAATGCCCTCGGTGAGGTAACCTTTTCCTACAAACATCTCGTTCTTACTTATTCCAACTTTATCGGATACAAATACACATTTAAAGCCATTCTTAACAAGAAGTCCAGCAGAGACTAAATTCTTCCTAATCTCGGGAACATGAAGGACGTTGTTCAAAGTCACCACTTTGCCGGAAGTCATTTTGAGAAATATCTTCCCACATCCTTCAATCTTGGCCTTTGCATCATTTCCCATAGAAAGCGTCTCATCGGGTCCAACAAGAGCATAAGTAGCAAAAGCTTCTCTAACAGCACAAACATGGCGAGTGGCTCCAGAATCAATCCACCACTCTTTAGATTTCCCACAAAGTTGCATTCGGAAAGCATGGCACACAATTTATCAACATCATCATGCTTTTCAACCATGTTTTGCTTGAGCCTTCTTCTTGTCTTTCTTCGGAGCACGACACTCTATAGATTTGTGTCCGGCTTTTCCACAGTTGTAGCAATTTTCATTGAACCGCTTCTTGCTTGGGTTGTATTTCGGTCCATAATCCTTCTTCCTCTTTTTGTTCTCTTCAACAATATTTGCTCCCATTATTGTTGAGTTTCCACGGCCTCTCTTGTCAGCAACTTTATTGTCCTCTTGGATTCTCAACCGAACAATGAGATCTTCAAGGGATATCTCCTTGCGTTTGTGTTTCAAATAATTTTTGAAGTCCTTCCACAACGGAGGCAACTTCTCAATCATCACTGCTACTTGGAATGCTTCATTGATGACAAGACCTTCAATGGAAATATGTTAGTAAACATAATAAAATTAATACTATCAACATTAGTATTAATTCTACTTATACCTTCAACAAGGAGATCGTGAATAATCACTTGCAATTCCTGGACTTGGGTAATAACATACTTGCTATCTACCATTTTGTAGTCCAAAAACTTTGCAGCAACGAACTTCTTCAACCCAACATCTTCAGTTTTGTATTTCTTTTCAAGCGCAATACACAGTTCTTTTGACGTTTCCACGCCACTGTAGACGTTATACAAAGCATCCTCCAGCCCGCTTAGAATATAATTCTTGCACAAAAAATCTAAATGCTTCCACACCTCAATCACGAGAAAGCGTTCAGTCTCTGGAGTTTCGTCGGACAACACATAAACATCTTCCTTGATGAACTTCTGGAGACTTAGAGTAGTCAAGTAGAAGAACATCTTTTGTTGCCAGCGCTTGAAATCAATCCCGTAAAAAATTTTGGGTTTCTCCACCGGTGCCAATGCTGCCGGTGTTGTTCGGCTCGTTTAGGCATTGGCAGTTACCATCAGAACATCTTGGTTTCGTTTTCATTCGTCATTTCTGTAAAAGAATGACACAAACGTTAAAATCACGTAGATTTTAATCTCCAATAGAGTACAAAACCACAAAGGTTTTACTCTCCAGAAACAGTGAGTATAACACAAATACAGAAAATATATTAAATTTCTTAAGCTTGTTAGTAATCTGTATTTTTAAAATAATTCTGGAGAAAATAAAATAACATAAACAAAAATGTAAACGAAATAAAAAACCAATTCGAGCCCACTGAATTCACAATTTCCTTAAGGAATTTAATCCCCTCCTAGTACCCAAGGTTATGGATTATTTCCTCACAGGATAGAACGAATTACACACTGGTGTAGTGGTACTTCAAACCCTAATGTTTTAGTGAACACAAAGTTCGGTAGCAAATCACACTTACTGTTGCTTTCTTTGAAGTTAAAATATGCAGAAGAAAGGAGAAAAACTCAGAAAATTCGTATGAAAAATCTGAGAGTATGGACTTGTATTTATAGCAAAAGTTGGGCTGAAATCTGAAGAGGTGCAACTCTTCAGAATGGATGTTTTTGCAAAACAGCCAAAGAATAAATGCCATAACATAATTATTTACTCAACAATAAAGAGGAAAAATTGGAGAGTAGTTAATTTTCTGTTACAAAAACAGAAAACTGAAAATTGGATTTAATATTAATATTTATTTTAATATTAATATTTTGTTATTAAACCAAATATTTAATAACATTTTATGTTAATATTTACTATTAACAAATAAATTTGGTCCAAAAATCCAAATCCATATTCAAATCCAAAGCCGAGCGAGCGACGACGACGGCGCGAGACTTGCCTTCTTCTCAACTCTTTATGAGCTAGAAGAAGAGCAATTGCTTATATACGCATCAAAAACCTTTTCCTCTTCCCATATGGGACAATCAAGGAGGGAACCTTAAATATTACTCAAATATTTCATTTTTCCCTTCATTCCCCATTCATCCTATTTTAAGCATTAATAGCTTAAAACCCCAACAAATATAATATTAACTAAATTTCTATGATTTTCAGAGAACTATAGGCTGTAGTGATTATTTGATTATCATTAGTTCATTACAAGTATTACTTCAGAAAGTGTGCCGCCAAATATAGAAAACCTTCTCAAATCTGGTATATTATATGCTAGCATTCTCCAACCTAATAGGTTTTGCTTGGTGCATATCATTCTTTTTGTTGGATGAAAGTAAAATAAGTTAGTTACTTTGAAGAATTAAGTATTATTCTGTGCGAGAAAATGTAAAATAGCTTCATTGAAAAATTCTTGAAATTTTTTTGCCGCGTCAAAAATTTAAGTACTTTAAAGCTAATTGGTGTTGGTTGCATTGCATTGCAAAGTTTAAGAAGCAGCTTACAGTCTTACACTAATTAAGTAACAATAACAATAGCTGTCTTTGCATCTTATTATGGTGAGTTTCCAAAATTGAAGCAAGTACTAAAAAGTGGGGGTTGGAGGTCGAATACTAAAAAGTTAAATTTGATCGACTCTTCCAATTTAAAGCTTCTTAGTTGAGAACATTCTTCTAAATCAACTCCGAATAACTTGAAAATTAAAATCGGCGATTCACACAAGTCATAATACATCATACAGATCTACTCATGCCCGTAAACTACCGAGCAATGTACAAATGCTCAAAACAACAGGTCGGGTCGTTACATCCTCCCCCACTTAAACATATGTTCGTCCTCGAACGTGCCAAGGGTTGTTCTAAAGCTGCCAAATCGCCGTGTAACCTTACCATGCACATACCGGGGAGTGATCCCATGTCACCCTATTTCAACTATGCCCGACAACACCACACAACTGAATATCATTACTCCATCATGAGTCCGTAAACCACAATATCAAATTTCCATCATTTGGAATTACTACAAGACCCAAACTTCGCATATAACTGTATATGTCTGAAAAAGTTGCATCAAGCCATAACCATGACCCAAGACACAATCACAGGATATACCACACAACTAAAATTCTCATAGCGATAACTTCCGACCGCAATAGCTTCTCGATACCAACTTGACACCAATAACGAACTTCATATCAACTAAAATCTTGTTCTAAACCTTTGTACACTACCAATGATGAAAAAAACACGCAGAAAATCGTAACCACTTATTAGACCAACGATTCATGGAAATCTCCCTCCTTCGACAAAAAGTATAGTCAATTTCTAAGCCGACTTCTGATATTATCCTCCATACATGTTGTAATCAAATCCGATAGTATCCATTCTAGGTCTAGTGAACTCATCTCATCTAACAAAACCACTCTAGTTACCTGCCACATCAATACAATCTAAAGCCACAACCCTGCAATCCGTGCACCAATAAGCAACATTCGAAATGTGCTTAATCATGGAAAATGAATCAAACGAGAGAACCATCCCTCAAGTTCAACAAGTACCACCACAACCGAAATGCTACGAGCCCATCATACCTAGTAGAACCAAGACACACGAATCTAACACAAAGTATCAACTCTCGACATAACCCAGCTGCAATGCGTGACCCCATCCAAACACTGGTTCATAATGAAATACATCAAGCCACATGTCACGACCCAGAATCCTAATCCAGGTCGTGATGGCGCCCAACGACGGGGTTAGACAAGCCAACACAAATTACACTAAGTGTTACCCTTACCATCTAATTAAACAAGTCAACATTTATAATATTTAAACAGTTAAACATGATGATAGCTTGACATGGAAATAAAGCATAACACTACATGGCCAAAATAAAGCATATGCATGCCTGTACAACCCAAACCCAAAAATATATATACACTACGCGTGCGTGCCAGGAACTAGTGTCACGAGTGTCATGGGAAACTACTGAATATACAATGACTACAATATATACGGAGTCTCTGTCTGAATGAAATGGACAGAGAATATAACAAAAGAACTCCAGGGTGCTGCTAGGAAGTCACCGGGAAAGCAGCTCACCGTGTAGTATGACCATGCTATCAATATCTAGCACCGGTCTGATAATCAGACGTACCAGCCTACGGAACTGTACAGTCAAGTACAGAAAAGAAAAGAAAGTGCAGCATGAGTACATATTAAATAAATATGTACCAGTGAGTATCCCGCCTAAACTCGAAGAAGTAGTGACTAGAGGTCGACTCGATACTCACTAAGGTCCAACAGTAATAACATATGATAGAATATAATGAAATACAGTAGGCATGTCAGGAAATAAGAAACAAGTACATATCAGGAGTAAAAATCCAAACAACTACTGAACTAAACAATAAAGCACTTCCAAGGGTAAGACCACCGAACGAAACAAAAATCACAAATTCTTAGATCTGTCGTGGCGTACGACCCGATCCCATATGTATCTCAAGTATTTCTCAACACTGCCGTGGCGTATGACCCGATCCCATATATATATCACAAATACTTCTCAACACTGTCGTGGCGTAGGGCCCGATCCCATATATATTCAATTACTTTTCAACACTGCCGTGGCGTACGGCCCGATCCCCTATTCATTTCAATTACTTTTCAACACTGCCATGGCGTACGGCCTGATCCCAATATCTTACAATACTTACTTTCCATAACAAATTCCTTGCCATTCAACAATTTTCCATAAAGCCTCAGAGGAACAACACTATACAAAACATAATCTCATAGTACATATGGCGTCACAATAAATCATATAAAGCATTACAAGGAAAACATATCAGGCATTACGAGAAAAACATATAAGGCATTACGGGAAAGCATACAAGGCATTGTGGGCCTAACTACCCGGACATAACAATAATAGCCGCTACGTACGGACTCTCGTCACTTGGCTCGTATGTAGCCCCCAAACAATTTACACATAGCATATACATCACCTATGGGGATGTACAATTTTTACAAGGTTAGAAAGGAGACTCACCTCGTGTCGAATCTACCCCTCGGACCACAATTGCGCCCGAAACTCCGAACTCTACACCCGAGGACTCGCAACTAGCCAAAAGGTATACAATAATATCAATGCATGCACAATGCGGGAAATTATCCTAGTTATTCAATAAAATCGCTATTCTTGAAGAATTCCCAAATTCCAACCCCGGTCCCGCATGTTCAAATTCCGAAAATTCTCGAAGGGATCACTCACCCATAGCCTAAGGATCACTAAGGTGTGATTTCTACTTGAATTCATGGCCTAAAATGGAAAATCACAAAATCCTCAAGAACCCTAAAATTACTACCTAATTCTATGATTTTAGATAATTTAGTAGTGAATTTAACTAGGAATTAATGTTTGAAACTAGTAGAACTATGGAATTTACTTATCTCAATAACAGTGGTGGAAGGTTCCTTGAAGAGCGCTCTAAAAACTTGAGGGGGAAGATAAAAATGGAGGAAATATGCTAAGTCCCGTATATAATAAAACTGCCCAGGGATTCCTTAACTGCGATCGCGACAAGGGCCCTGCGATCGCGAAGAACAAACTCACCCGGCCCAGATGCGACTCAATGCGATCACGAGAAAAGGCTGCGATCGCAAAGGTGTGGAACCCAGCCCTCTGTGATCGCAAAGGGGAGGCTGCGATCGCAGGGAACAATCAACAACCTAGCAAAATCCTTCTCCGCGATCGCAACCCACCTTCTGCGATCGCAGAGAAGGAAACCAGATAGCAGAAATTTCTGGTTTTTCTAACTTAGCTCTCAGGGGTCCAAAATTCACCCGAGCCCCTCGGGACCCCATCCAAAAGCACCGGCAAGTCTGTATTCGTGAAACGGACTCGCTCGAACTCTTGGAACCTGAAAAACAACAACGAAACTCAGAATTCAACCCCAAAACCAAATTGAATCAAAACTTAAGAACTTGAAATTCTAGAATTCAATTCAATGCACCGCACAAGTCTATACTTCTCGGAATGATTTCAAATTTTGCAGACAAGTCATAAATGACATAACGGAACTATTTCCTATCTCAGAATCTCATCCGGACCTCGGTAATAAAATTACATTTCAAGCCAAATTTCAAATTTTATGAAAATCCTCAAAACTTCATTAACTCTAAATTTCCCATTTTGATCCGAAACCCGTCAAATCAAGTCCATTTCTTACCAAATTTCACAGATAACTTAAATAACACATATTGAACCTATTCCGGGCTCCGAAACCATAATACGGGCCCGGCAGCACATGTTTCACATCAAGGTTCATTTTCATAAGCCTTTAATATTTTCATAAAATAGTTTTCTTTAAAAATTCTTTTCTCGGACTTGGGTCCTCGGAATTCGATTCCGGGCATACGCCCAAGTCCCATATTTTCCTGCGGACCTTCCAGGATCGTCAGATCACGGATCCGGGTTCGTTTACCAAAAATGTTGACCAAAGTCGACTTTATTCAATTAATTATCATAAATTCAACTCTTAATCAAGTTTTCACATAAAGGCTTCCCGACTACGTGCCCGGGATGCGCACGCACATCGAGGTGAGATTAACGGAGGCTTTCTGGGCCTTGCAACATACTCACAATTAGATTTACATAAGATGACCCCTTTTGGGTCATCACAATCTCCCCCTCTAAAACAAATGTTCGTCCTCGAACGGACGTAGAATCGTACCTGAAGTGTCGAATATCTGTGGATACCTGCTCTGCATGTCCTCCTCGGACTCCCAAGTCGCCTCATCGACTGGTTGGCCCCTCCACTGGACCTTTACGGCAGAAATTCTCTTAGACCTCAACTGGCGGTCCTGCCTATCAATAATAGCAACTGGCTCCTCCTCGAAGCCCAACTTCTCATCTAACTGAATAGTGCTGAAATCAATCACGTGAGAGAAATCGACATGATATCTCCGGAGCATAGATACATGAAATACCGGATGAACTCTCGATAAGGCGGGAGGTAAAGCGAGCTCATAATCAACCTCCCCGACTCGCCTCAACACCTCGAAAGGGCCTATAAACCTGGGGCTCAACTTGACATTCTTCCCGAATCTCATAACGCCCATCATCGGCGAAATCTTCAACATAACCTTATCTCCCTCCATAAATGCTACATCACGCGCCCGCTGATCTGCGTAACTCTTCTGTCTGGACTGAGATATGCGGAGTCTCTCCTGAATAATCTTCACCCTATCCAAAGCATCTCTCACCAGATCTGTGCCATATAACTTGGCCTCGCCGGGGTCAAACCACCCGATAGGAGAACGACACCGCCGACCATATAAAGCCTCGAATGGAGCAATCTCGATGCTGCACTGATAACTGTTATTGTATGCAAACTCTGCCAAAGGCAAGAACTGGTCCCATTGATCGCCAAAATCAATCACACAAGCCTTGAGCATATCCTCCAAAATCTAAACTGTACGCTCCGACTGACCATCAGTCTGAGGGTGAAATGCTGAGCTGAGATCTATCTGAGTGCCCATCTCACTGTGCAATGCTCTCCAGAAGTGCGAGGTGAACTGAGGACCTCGATCTGATATAATGGACACCGGCACAACGTGCAACCGGACTATCTCCCGAACATAAATCTAGGCCAGCCTCTCTGTAGTATAAGTAGTAGTCACAGGAATGAAATGCGCCTATTTGGTCAATCTTTCCACAATGACCCAAACCGCGTCAACCTTCCGCAAAGTCTGAGGCAACCCAACCACAAAGTCCATGGTGATGCGCTCCCATTTCCACTCAGGAATGGGCATCTGCTGAAACAGGCCTCCTGGCCTCTGGTGCTCGTACTTGACCTGCTGACAATTGGGACACCTAGCCACATACTGCACTATATCTTTCTTCATCCGGCTCCACCAGTAGTGCTGCTTCAAATCATGATACATCTTCGTCGCACCCAGATGAAACTGTGGGCCTCTTCTAAAATTCTCTTCCTCAAGCCATCAATATTAGGAACACATAAACGGCCCCGGAGCCTCAAGACACCATCCTCGCCCAAAGCAACCCCCTTGGTCCTGCCCTGGACCACCGTATCCCGAAGCTCTACAAGGCATGGATCATCAAACTGTCGAGCCTTAATCTCCCCCAACAATGAAGACTGAGCAACTACATGAGCCAAAACTTGACGAGGCTCCGAAAGGTCCAATCTCACAAGGCGATTGGCCAAGGAATGAATGTCCAAGGCTAAAGGTCTCTCCTCAGCTGCAATGTAGGCCAAGCTACCCATACTCACTGTCCTCCTTCTCAAAGCATCTACTACTACATTCGCCTTGCCCAGGTGATACAAAATAGTGAGATCATAATATTTTAACAACTAAAGCCATCTCCGCTGCCTCAAGTTAAGGTCCCTCTTCTTGAATAAGTGATGCAAACTGCGGTGATCAGTGTAGACCTCACATGACACACCATACAAATAGTGCCGCCAAATCTTCAAGGCATGAACAATCGCCGCCAACTCTAAGTCGTGTACAGGATAATTCTTTTCATGAACCTTCAGTTGTCACGAAGCATAAGCAATAACCCTGCCATCCTGCATCAGCACACATCCCAACCCGACGCGTGAAGCGTTGCAATACATAGTATACATCCGAGAACCGGAAGGCAATGACAGAACTGGTGTTGAGGTCAAAGATGACTTGAGCTTCTGAAAGCTCGCCTCACACTCGTCGGACCACCGAAACGGGGCATTCTTCTGAGTCAATCTGGTCAATGGAGCTGTAATAGAAGAGAGCCCCTCCACGAATCGACGATAATAGCTTGCTAGGCCCAAGAAACTCCTGATCTCTGAAGCTGAAGTAGGACGCAGCCAACTCTGAACTGCCTCAATCTTCTGTGGATCAACCTTGATACCCTCATCGGACACCACGTGCCCAAAAATGCCACCGACTCCAACCAGAACTCGCACTTGGAGAACTTAGCATATAGCTTCTGCTCTCACAAGATCTGAAGCACGACTCTCAAATGCTGCTCGTGCTCACCAAGGCTCTGTGAGTAGATCAAGATGTCATCGATGAAGACGATGACGAAGGAATCAATATACGGCCTGAATACCCTATTCATCAAGTCCATGAATGTTGCTGGGGCATTAGTTAAACCAAAGGACATCACCAGGAACTCATAATGGCCATATCTGGTACGAAATGCAGTCTTCGGAACATCAGAAGCCCGAATCTTCAACTAGTGATAACCCGATCTCAGGTCAATCTTAGAAAACACACGAGCACCCTGCAACTGATCAAACAAATCATCGATGCGCGGCAGAGGATACTTATTCTTGATGGTCACTTTATTTAGCTGGCGATAGTCAATGCACATCCGCATAGACCCATCCTTCTTCTTCACAAATAAGACTGGAGCACCCCACGGCGACACACTCGGCCTGATGAACCCCTTGGCCAACAACTCCTCAAGCTGCTCCTTCAACTCCTTTAGCTCCTTAGGAGCCATACGATAAGGGGGAATGGAAATAGGCTGAGTATCTGGAGGCAAGTCAATACAGAAGTCAATATCTCGATCTGGAGGCATGCCTGGAAGATTTGAAGGAAACACATCTGGAAACTCTCGAACAACAGGCACTGAATCAATGGTAGGAGACTCGGCGGTGGTGTCCCGCACATAAGCAAGGTAAGCCAAACAACCCTTCTCGACCATGTGCCGAGCCTTTATGAAGGAAATGACCCAGCTGGAGGCACTAACTGAAGAACCTCTCTACTCTAGTCTAGGCGACTCAGGCATGGCTAAAGTAACTTTCTTGGCATGGCAATCTAGCACAGCATGATAAGGAGATAGCCAATCCATGCCTAGGATAACCTCAAAATCAATCATATCCAGCAATAAAAGATTTGCTCTGGTATCAAAACTGCAGAAAGTGACCACACAAGACCGGTAGACTCGATCTACCACCACAAAATCGCCCACAAGAGTGGACACATATATAGGAGAACCCAAGGACTCACGAGGGATATACAGAAAATGAGCAAATAGTACGAAAACATATGAATACGTGGATCCTGGATCAAATAGTACCGAAGCCTCCCTACCACATATTGAGATAATACCTGTGATTACAGCGTCTGAGGCCACTACATTTGATCTGGCCAGAATGGCATAAAATCTGGCTAAGGCTCCTGAAGACTGAACTCCCCAGAGTGAACATGAACTAACTGACCTCCTCCTGACTGGCCTCCCCCTCTAGGACGACCCCTGCCGACCTGTCCTCCACCTCGAGGCGGCCGGACTGTTGGTGCTGAACTCCTAGGCTGATAACTCTGCTGCACTGCCTTGCCCCGATACCTGGGAAAATACCTCCACGTATGACCCGGCTCCCCACACTCAAAAAAAACTCCTGGTGCTACAGCCCGCTGCCCGAAAGTGGAAGAACCCTGAATAGCTGAAGGGCGGTGTGAACCCTCTGGTAAGGCACTGAAATAGGAACTAGAGGATCTCTGATGACTGGAATAACTGCTGGGTGCACCCTGGGTGGCTAGAGGACGATAGGAACGCTCTGGAATAGCGCCGAACTAAGGCCTCACTGAACCACCTCGAAGGGGTAGTGGGGGTGCTGAATATGAAGGTCTGCTGGGCTGACCACCCCAGAACTGACCCCTGCTCCTAGCTGAAACATCCCTGAGCTCTCCTGAGAACCTGGCCCTCTTGTCCTGCTGACCCTGCTGACCCTGCTCCCTGCTCCTTGTACGGTAACCCTAAATCCGTCGAGCTATCTCGACTACAAGCTGGTATGGGGTACCCATCTCTACCTCTCTGGCCATAGAGGCCCTAATACCTGGATGCAAGCCTGCCACAAACCGCCGCACCCTCTCGGCATCGGTAGGCAATATCATAAGGGCATGGCGAGACAACTCGGAAAATCTAGCCTCATAATCAGTCACTGACATCTGCCCCTGCTCTAGTCGCTCAAACTGACCCCGTAGCTCCTCCCTCTCAGAAGGTGGAATGTATCTGTCTAGAAATAACTGAGCGAACTGATCCCAAGTGACAGGAGGAGAATCTGCTGGCCTGCTGAGAATATATGACTGCCACCACCTGCGAGCTCTGCCCTCTAACTGAAATGTGGTGAAATCCACTCCATGGGACTCCAAAATCCTCATGTTGTGCAGTCTGTCCCTGCACCTATCAATAAAATCCTGAGCATCCTTTCCCCTCTCACCCCCAAAGACTGGAGGGCGAAGTCGGGTCCATCTATCCAACATCTTCTGCTGGTCACCCTCTGCGACTGGCCTGGGCTCTGGGGCTGCTACTACGGGCTAAACCCCTCCCACGGGCGGTGTGCCTGGGGTATGACGTGCTGCTGCTGCCTGACCTATGGCCTGAGCGGTAGGAGTCTGGACTCCCCCTCCCGCCTGAGAAGTAGCGGGGTCGGCTGGAAATAAACCAGCCTGAGACATAGTGTCCATGAATCTTAGCATACAGCCCATGACCTCCTGGAAGCCTGGCCCCGTCATGAAGTCCATTGGAGTAGGTGCTACTGGAGGCACCTCTTCCTGCTCCTCCATAATAGGGTCCTCTGGTGGTGCCACTAGCGTAGCTCTGGGACGCCCTCGCCCCTGCCTCGAGAAGGTGCTCTACCCCTGCCTCTACCTCGACCTTGGGCAGCCGGGGCAACGGCCTCTCCCGGACCAGGAACATTGGATGCACGCGTCCTCACCATCTGTGAGAGAATAGAAGAATAAGTTTGAGTACATCATAGATTGCACGACAGGATATGAATAAAGGGAAGTTTCCTAACACCCCATAGCCTCCTGAAGATAAGTACAGACGTCTCCGTACCGATCCGCAAGACTCTACTGGGCCTGCCCGTGACTCGTGAGACTTACGTGAACCTAGTGCTCTGATACCACGTTGTCACGACCTAGAATCCTAATCGGGTCGTGATGGCGCCCAACGACAGGGTTAGGCAAGCCAACACAAATTACACTAAGTGTTACCCTTCCCATCTAATTAAACAAGTCAACATTTACAAATTTTAAATAGTTAAACATGATGATAGCTTGACATAGATATAAAGCATAACACTACATGGCCAAAATAAAGCATATGCATGCCTGTACAACCCAAACAAAAAAATATATATACACTACGCGTGTGTGCCAGGAACTAGTGTCACGAGTGTCATGGGCAACTACTAAATATACAATGACTACAATATATAGGGAGTCTCAGTTTGAATGAAATGGACAGAGAATATAACAAAAGAACTCCAGGGTGCTGCTAGGAAGTCGCCGGGAAAGCAGCTCACCGTGAAGTATGACCACACTATCAATATCTAGCACCGATCTGATTATCAGACGTACAAGCCTCCGGACCTGTACAGTCAAGTACAGAAAAGAAAAAAAAGTGCAGCATGAGTACATATTAAATAAATATGTACCCAGTGAGTATCCCGCCTAAACTCGAAGAAGTAGTGACGAGAGGTCGACTCGATACTCACTAAGGTCCAACAATAATAACATATGATAGAATATAATGAAACACAATAGGCATGTCAGGAAATGAGCAACAAGTACATATCAGGAGCAGAAATCCAAAAAACTACTGAACTAAAAAATAAAGCACTTCCAAGGGTAAGACCACCGAACGAAACAAAAATCACAAATTCTTAGATCCGCCGTGGCATACGGCCCGCTCCCATAAGGTACCTTCTAAACTCGCCGTGGCGTACGGCCCTATCCCATATGTATCTCAAGTATTTCTCAACACTGCCGTGGCGTACGACCCGATCCCATATATATTCAATTACTTTTCAACACTGTCGTGGCGTACGGCCCGATCCCATATATATTCAATTACTTTTCAACACTGTCGTGGCGTACGTCCCGATCCCATATTCATTTCAATTACTTTTCAACACTGCCGTGGCGTACGACCCGATGCCATATAGACATAATCACTCTCAAACCTGCCGTGGCGTACGACACGATCCCAATATCTTACAATACTTACTTTCCATAACAAATTCCTTGCCATTTAACAATTTTCCATAAAGCCTCAGAGGAACAACACTATACAAAACATAATTTCATAGTACATATGGCGTCACAATAAATCATATAAAGCATTACAAGCAAAACATATCAGGCATTACGAGAAAAACATATAAGGCATTACGGGAAAGCATACGAGGCATGATGTGGGCCTCACTACCCGGACATAACAATAATAGCCGCTACGTACGGACTCTCGTCACTTGGCGCATATGTAGCCCCCAAACAATTTACACATAGCATATACATCACCTATGGGGACAATTCCCTCTTACAAGGTTAGAAAGGAGACTCACCTCGTGTCGAATCTACCCCTCGGACCACAATTGCGCCCGAAACTCTGAACTCTACACCTGAGGACTCGCAACTAGCCAAATGGTGTAAAATTAAATCAATGCATGCACAATGTGAGAAATTATCTTAGTTATTCACTAAAATCGCTATCCTTGAAGAATTTCCAAATTCCAACCCCGGTCCCGCATGATCAAGTTTAAAAAATTCTCGAAGTGATCACTCACCCATAGCCTAAGGATCACTAAGGTGTGATTTCTATTTGAATTCATGGCCTAAAATGGAAAATCACAAAATCCTCAAGAACCCTAAAATTACTACCTAATTCTATGATTTTAGATAGGTTATTAGTGAATTTAACTAGGAATTAATGTTTGAAACTAGTAAAACTATAGAATTTACTTACCTCAATAACAGTGGTGGAAGGTTCCTTGAAGAGCTCTCTAAAAACCTGAGGAGGAAGATGAAAATGGAGGAAATATGCTAAGTCCCGTATATAATAAAACTGCACAGGGATTCCTTAACTATGATCGCGACAAGGGCCCTGCGATCGCGAAGGACAACTGGCCAGACCTCTGCGATCGCGGCAGAGGTCCTGCGATCGCGAAGGCCAACTGGCCAGACCTCTGCGATTGCGGTAGAGGTCCTGCGATCGCGAAGAACAAACTCACCCGGCCCAGATGCGACTCAATGCGATCGTGAGAAAAGGCTGCGATCGCAAAGGTGTGGAACCCAGACCTCTGCGATCGTAAAGGGGAGGTTGTGATCGCAGAGAACAATCAACAGCCCAGCAAAATCCTTCTCCGCGATCGCAACCTACCTTCTGCGATCGCAAAGAAGGAAACCAGATAGCAAAAATTTCTGGTTTTTCTAACTTAGCTCCCGGAGGTCCAAAACTCACCCGAGCCCCTTGGGACCCCGTCCAACAGAACCGACAAGTCTGTATTCGTGATACGGACTCGCTGGAACTCTCGGAACCTGAAAAACAACAACGAAACTCAGAATTCAACCCCAAAACCAAATTGAATCAAAACTTAAGAACTTGAAATTCTAGAATTCACTTCAATGCACTGCACAGGTCTATATTACTTGGAATGATTTCAAATTTTGCAGACAAGTCATCAATGACATAACGGAACTATTCCCTGTCTCGGAATCCCATTCGGACCTAGGTAACGTAAAATTACATTTCAAGCCAAATTTCAAATTCTATGAAAATCCTCAAAACTTCATTAACTCTAAATTCCCCATTTTGATCCGAAACCCGTCAAATCAAGTCCGTTTCTTACCAAATTTCACAAATAACTTAAATAACACATATTGAACCTATTCCGGGCACTAAAACCATAATACGGGCCCGTCAGCACATGTTTCACATCAAGGTTCATTTTCATAAGCCTTTAATATTTTCATAAAACAATTTTCTTTAAAAATTCATTTCTCGGACTTGGGTCCTCGGAATTCGATTCCGGGCATACGCCCAAGTCCCATATTTTCCTGCGGACCTTCCGGGACCGTCAGATCACGGATCCGGGTCCGTTTACCAAAAATGTTGATCAAAGTCGACTTTATTCAATTAATTATCATAAATTCTACTCTTAATCAAGTTTACACATAAAGGCTTCCCGACTACGCGCCCGGGATGCGCACGCACATCGAGGTGAGATTAACAGAGGCTTTCGGGGCCTCGCAACACAGTCACAATTAGATTTACATAAGATGACCCCTTTTTGGTCATCACACCACAATACTCCAAATCAACAACCACACACAATTTGATATCAAGTACATGAAGTGCATGACCATAACCATGGAGAAGAAAATAACACGATATACCACAATTCAGAAAGACCATAACTAATGTGAAATCAACCATTCCATACTCCAATCACCATCTCGCTCGAATTTTGCCATAAGTCCCAAACAGAACTGCACCATGTGTGCATATAACTAACGAATCACAACCCCTCATAGTATGGAAGAGTAACACATAGAACATATCTGATACGAATAAAATCAAATTCTAACCGAATGGCACATTCCTAAAAAATAGCCGTTTGGAGTCAACAAATTCGACCCGGTGTAGGATACACATCCTCATTAGACCTACCAACGAGCCCCCAAATCAACCCTGGTCATCCATAACTAGATAAATGAACCTCCTAAGGTCCACAACGTCCTAACCATAACACATACTATCATCTAGATAGCTTTGTCCACATTTTCAAAGATTACAACCACGGAACAATCTTCCCCTAAGAACTCCTAGTCTCCAAATCCATAGAACACACGAACCACCATATTAGATCCCAATTCCACTGCCTGAATGTCTAACACATCTCTCATACACAATCATCCCGCGAGAAATACTTCTATGATCCTTCCGTGCAGCATAGCTAAAATTTGAATATCAGCAGTAGATCAATCCAGCGAGGACCACAATACCAATGAAGCATCCGTAAGTCAAAACACAATGCACCTTCAGAAAGGCACACCCTTCTCCGGCAATACCGAGTAGTAATGACATTCATCTAGACATCTAAAATTGTCCATGTTGTCTAAGAATTCATGACATTCCTCTCAAAACTAAATCGTGACCTTAAACATGCAAATCTCAATCCTACACAACACACTGCATCTAACATTCCATCATATGAAAAGCACGAGAATCTCATGATCAACTCTGAGTCTACAGTTGAATACATACCCGATCAGTCGAGCCCTTCCATTTGATCTCATCGAGGAGAAAATCCCAACACACAACATGTTCCTCACTCCAGTAGGACATATCCACCTCGAACCGTGATAGAAATCATCGATAACTCTTTGGAATCCATTTGCACATAGCAAAGCTATCAGAACCGAATCCCTCTAACTCGACCAACCCATGCAGGCTGCCAAAATCCAAGAGCATTGCCACAAAATGCTTGTGGAGACTTACCACATCATAAGTACCCAAAGAACTGATCATACTCATTAGCGTGCTGATCCAACCTGCTACCAAACTGCCATATTTCTTCAAGTTCCTTCCGAATTACCCTCAAGTTGACACTTCTCCTTGTCGTAAAACCACGATTCTTACCCAAATCTCACCACACAAGATATCCTAGCATAAAACCACACCGCTCTAAAGCCCATAAGCCGCCGAATTCTCTATTAAGCACCCAAAAACACCACAACCGATACACCCACTCTCAAGGGACCTTATGTGAACCTAAAACCGTTTCCTTCACCTCCTTGATACTCAAGTTTATAATCCAAAATGATATACAAGCGCTACATGTCTCGGCACCATCCAACTTAAATCTCATATTCTATCCATATATAATTGCGGAAAAAAATTCTCAATTGCTACATATAAATCTTGAATCCATTAGAACCTTCCTAAGAGTCATCTACTCTGCTCAAATTTCAATTAAAGCAACCAAACGGACGGAACAACTTGTACCCCATCAGCACACCAACACCCTTAGAAGTAATCCACATCTCTAAGCAATCGAGTGTATCCTACTCCATGCGCACTATATCCTTTATGAATAATAACTCAATCATTCAATGTTTCCCATATACCCACAAAGTGGAATACATAATGCATCCCGAAATCCCCTTGCTTAATTCATCATCAAAACCAACATGCTCAAGTCATAACCGATCCACAAATATGCCTCAGATTGGAACGGTACAACACATAACCGTGCAATCAAATTGTCAATAACAGACTTTCCCACTTGGCCCAAAGCCATATATCAAAACACACAATATCTCACAATTCCCATACTCTATTACTGCCATGGTACCATAGTGAGATTCAACCAAATCCTTCATGAGCTCCTGTAACGCAAACCATCTAATCTTCAAATTATCTGCAAATATCGCTTTCATCCTCGTGACGATCAGGTCAACTATTACAACCAATCCAACCTAATCCTCACAAATATAACCCACTTGTAGAAAAGAAAGTCTCCACACATCATAAGAATCACACATCCGTAGATTACCTCGCAGGTTATAACTCACTTGCTTAGCCTCAAACTGACATCTCTTTGTACCCATTCACAACCGCAACTACAACGCAATCACTTAATCTTCCTGAGTCTGAACTCACCAACAAGGCATGAGAATCTAATTCATTCCACATTTAAACAACATGAAAGATCCTTTAACACACCCATAACTCGAGGCTATTCGTCAAATCAAGACAGAAATCAAGCACCCAATAGTCCTTTTTACATATCAAGAAAACTCTTTTCATCACCCTCAAACAATCTGAACACTTTCCAAAGTTACATAATACTCATTATATAACCATCCAACCACTCATTGAGTCACAAATCCCGCTAATAGGGACACTACCATACTTATAAGTCAAAAACATGTGCTCATACAACCGAAATCCCTGTGATCAAGCTATAGTCAACACCCAAACTCAAGTCCTCCAGACATGCCAATCATCAGCACACAAAAAATCACATCTCGCACATCATCTATGGAATCACAAGCCGTCGATGCACAACTGATACCGAGCGCTCACACGCGCAAACGAATGGGTGGAAGGAAGTCAAAGAGTTATGATTCAAGTTGAATCAATTTCGCACGATGATGAAAGAAATATGGGAAGTTTATCCTAAATGTACTATAGCCTCTCGAAGATAGGTATGGACGTCATCATACCGATCCACAAGACTCTACTAGACACTTGCTCATGACTTGTAGAACCTATGAACCTAGAGATCTAATACCACCTTGTCACAACCAAAAATCCAACTAGTCGTGAAGGCACCTAACCCAACCCGCTAGGTAAGCGTATTAACATCTATCCACTTACACTGATAATTAATAAGACAAATAAGTGAAGGAAAATATCTGAATCTTATACATATCCCAAGGACTGGTAGTACAGAACATGAGCTTATAAGATTTAGAGTTTACAAATCTAGTGTAAAATAAATACATTATCTATACGAAATGTACATAAACAGATTTTAGAAGTCTAATGCTACCATGTACAAGAAGCAACTACAACCGAAATGCAGGTACATCTTCAAATACAACTCCAGTGGAACACACCAACATCAACAACCAACATTTGCACGCAAGGTGCAGAAGTGTAATATGAGTACAACCGACCCCATGTACTCAATAAGTAACAAACCTAACCTTAGATTCAAAGTAGTGACGAGCTGGAACATAGGTTGGGTCCAACATCAATAGCCAACAACAACTCATAACAATATAGTGAAAGTAATAAAAGAAGTAAGTTAGAGATAAAAGTCTCATATTGTTCACAGTTCAAGAAAAATAGGCATGCCTTTCAAGTATATCCGTGAAAACCCAAATCTTGTACCGAAATCGCCAATAATAAGAGAGTTTGAAAACTGTTATTTTTTCCATAAACCTTTCAACACTAGATAAGACATTTCAATCCCATATGGCATGAGGAAGATACATCTCTATGCCGACATGTCATTATGTAGGCGAAATCATGAATGTCACCAAAACCGGAGCAGCAAAAAAAATGCATCTCTATGCATGTATCTCAAGTACGTATGTCAAATGCAATGTATCTCAGTGATGAACTCATGTACTCACACTCTTAGAGTACTCAATCTCACTGTCTCACACTTTTCACTCATCATGCTCAATCTTTCGACACACTTAGTCACTCAGTACTGAACAGGGCAAATCCAGCCCAAACATAACAACTGCTAGCAACTGCGCTCACTAGGGATTTACAGACTCCGGAGAGGCTCCTTCAGCCCAAGCGCTATATCAAGCCAATCAAGGCATAAATCAATTAAATATGTTGAGGCACGCAGCCCGATCCCATATATACACATATCCATAAGGCTCGTTGCGGCGTGCAACCCGATCCATATATATACAACCATAAGGCTCGTTGCGGCAGGAATCCCGATCCACATATATACAACCATAAGGCTCGTTACGGCATGCATCCCGATCCACATATATACAGCTATAAGGCTCGTTATGGCATGCAACCCAATCCACATATATACATCCATAAGGTTTGTTGCGGCGTGCAATTCGATTCACATATATACATATATCACTCATTGCTCGGCACTTAGGCCCCAACTCAGTCACTTACCTCTCTAGTCTCTCGCTCACAACACTCATGCTAAGCAACCCAAACCAATGATATGATATGTGACAATAAGCAATAACAGAGACTGAGATGTGATATGAAATGATGAATAAGACTAAGTACATAATTGCAATTTAACAAATAAGTCAACAGCAAAGAACGACCACTATGGGTCCCAATAATACCAGCATATAGCCTACACATGGTTTCTAGCATCAATTACAGCTCAACTGCTCTAACATATAGAGTACAGTAGAAATGTTCAGATATGATAGTTACATAGTTCCATGGAATCGACTAAATCATAATTTACACGGTGCTCGCCCACATGACCGTCACCTAGCATGCACGTCACCTCAACATAATTCACATCACACGTAATTTAGGATTTCATACCCTCAACACCAAGTTTAGAAGTGTTAATTTTCATGAACAAGACAAATCCAATACCGAGCAAGACAAATGATACTCCAAAAAATGCCATCTCGCGCGTACCAACTTTCGGACGACCCGAAACTAACAAAAAACAACTCAAATTTGTCAAATGAAGCCCAAGGAAACAATTCCAAATGAAAAGGCTAACTTCTTAATGAAAAGTCAAAAGTCAACCCCCGGGTCCTTGTCTCGGTGTCCGATGAAAGTTACAAAATCCGAACACCTATTCAACCACGAGACCAACCATACCAAAATTAGTCAAACCCAATCATAACTCGACCTTCAAATCCTCAAATTATAGTTTATGAAGTTTCAAATTTTCCCAAATTTCCATCTCAAAATACTAATTAAATGATGAAAACTATGATATATCCATGTATATTAACCAAATCCGAGTCAGAATAACTTACCCCGATGAATTTCTTGAAAACCCCACGAAATATCGTCACAAACCGAGCTCCCAAGGTCCAAACGTGAAATAATACTCTAACCTCATTTATATAGTACAAAATATGACCTCCCATTGTGCTGACCACAAATTGTTTGTGCGGTCCGCACATTCCAGGTTTCGCGGCCGCAATTCCAAATTGTGCGGTCGCACTTCTTAGTTACTGCACTATCATGCTTTAGTAAATCGACCATAATCTTCTGTACAAATGTCCAAATAATTTATGGTTTAATTTTCTGGAAGCTAGACTCAATGGGATACAACTTTCATGTTTGGACCATCTCTAAATTCCTAATAGATTAAAAGATATAAGCTTCCGAAGTGAGACCATCAACATGTAGATTTTCCTTTCTGCAGTCGCAAGAGGATTTCTGCGGTCCGCACATTTCCTCTGCGGTCCACACATATCCTCTATGGTACGCACTTTTCCTCTACGGTCTGCACATGAGGCTTTGCCTCAGCTCTCTAAAATGTGCCCTCCTCACTCCAATTGTTCCAGAACATCATCAGAGTGCCGAAATGCAAACTCGTTTAAAACTCAACCCGAAACACACTCGAGCTCCTCTGGACCCTGTCCGAACATACCAACAAGTCCTAAAACACAATATGAACTTACTCGCAGCCTCATATCAAACATAACAACATCAAAACGACAAATCGCACCTCAAATCAAACTTAAATGAACTTTGAACTTTCAACTTCCAAAACTTGAGCCAAAACATATCAAATCTGTCATACCCCAACCTCGGGGAGCGCGACTGGTGCTCAACCGAGTGAATCCAGTCGAGCAAGCCTATTAAGCCTTTCCTACCCGACTCGCATGATCCAAAGGAATACGTTATCATTAGCTAAATAGGGAAATGAACATATATGTACATATAAGTTTTGCTAATTCATTAGGTACCTCAGTATTATGTTTAAAAGTACATACACCTTACAATTTAGTTAAACTAAAATCCAAAGCATTACATAGTTCACTGACCTTCCCAACACCCATATTCAACCCACATCAATATCTACAGAGCCTCTAAAGATACAAAAGACAGAAATGACCATGCCGACGACAAGAGCCCGGCTATACCTCAAAACGTGAAAACACATAAGCAAAAGAAGTACATCATCATCCCCTGGAAGAATAGGGGGCTCACGAAAGTCACTGAGAAGGGGGATGCGCCGCTAGCTACGATCGGTACTGACTGCTGTGGGATCACCTACATCCATTCAAAGATGTAGTTCCCCCGACAAAAGGGGCATTAGTACCATCGAATAGTACTAGTATGCATAACCAAACACCATCTCCTTAAAAGAGGAAAAATCAATAAAAGGCAAGAAAGAAAGAAATTAATAAAGAAATCAATGAGAACATAGGCAACACCTCAACATCAAATAAGGAATCACTTTAGCCATCAAGGGGAATCATTATAACTCTAGCTTGGCCATCACTAGCATTAACATCTTATTATTGACACTACCACCGTACTTTTATACGGAGTCCGATCACGACCCGATCGGCTAGGTCGTCTCCCTTCGAGACATGCGCCCACAATACAAATTCCTGTTTTAATTCCGATTAAGTTCATAGAACAGTACCACCATGTGTGCGGTATGGTTCCGATCACAGCCCGATCGGCTAGGCCGTCTTACTCAAGACATTCATGTTTTATCAATCATCTCATCTCTCATTTCACGCACATATTTCAGTTCAGTAAATGCTAGTGGCGAAATTATTAATTCATGTTTGGCAGTTGGCCGAATTTCACAATTCAAGTTCCTTCCCACACATTTCACATTGTTACCAATTCCATCAACAAATCGTGTAGTGCAAAACATCAAGTACACATGAGAACAACATGAATCATGGGCATGTAGAGACTATCACATTCTTTGAAATTAAATACATTTCCCCTAACCTCACTACTTCACCAAGTAACAACATAACATCATGGGAGCATTTGAACGCATACAACACATAAGGTCTTACAGCCCAAACACGTTAGAAATGTTATTTTCTTCATCAATCAAGATTAAAACTTACACAAATTGTAAAAGAGCACCAGGGGGGTTCGATTCCTGGGGGGGGGGGAGGAGTTTAGCCATACATATCTCAATTGTACTTCTTTAGGACCTACAATTAATCGGAACTCTTAGCGATCTCAATCTATTTAGCAATGTGACAAATTGAACAAAAATTAGGAAGTCGATCATAATTTTAAGTTCACTTGAGCATTTTATCATACATCATGTGTTCATTAAGGTTTTGTGGCCTTTTTATGGTAGATTATACCAGCCCATGCCTCATTCTTAGCCATTTTTAGCCTACATTGATTCTAGGCCCCCTCATCACCCATACATGCAAAACAATAAACCCCAAGCCCATGAACTATCTTGCCAGGTACCCATTTTAGATGAAATTTCAGAATTTTGCTGAGTTGAGTTTAGATTCTTACCTTGTTATGGGGACCCTCTTGAAAATCTTTAGTGTTTTAAGCAAGAATTTGAGGAATATTGAATGAGGATCACTTTCTCCCTCTAAGGACCTTTCTCTCACTCTATAGTATCTGGAAATGAGCTCAAAATGGGCTATGCATGTGATTTATCGATATAGGGTCGGGTTAAAAGAATTAAAAATTTGGGGCCCCGACACAGATCTGCAGTCGCATAACAGATATCCTATCCGCAAAGAAATCGCAAAAATGAGCCTTCAAAATTTGAAATAACTGACCATGTATGCCACCATTATGCGACCCGCATACTTGTTCTACGGTCGCATAATGCACCGCAGAACTTCCTTCGTAAGAACTCAGGGGCGATTATGCGGTCCACATATTGATTATGCGACCGCGTAATCGACCGCATAACTGGCGTCAAAATTTGTCAACTTCCTGATCCATTCTACGGCCATTATGCGGTCCGCAGAATGATTATGCGCCCGCATAATGGTCCACAGAAATGCACACATGTTTAAAACATTTTCCTTTACTCCAAAAAACTTATTGTTCAATCCAAAATGTCGGAACCGCTTTATAGTATTAAAACACATACATCTAATCTTGGCATCATGAAGTACCGGGTTTCTAGGTAAAATTTTACGGGGCCTTACAAAATCAACGTGGAATGAACTCAAATTTTGCACACAAGTCCCAAGTGACATACCGAAGCTATTCCAATTCCAGGAACCACAATCCGAACCCGATATCCTCAAGTCAACTTTCAGTCAAATTTTTGAACTTTCTAAACCTTTAAATTTTCACCTTTCGCCAATTAGCGCCAAATCATTCTAGAAACATCCAGGTGCAAATTCGAGCATATGCCCGAGTCCCAAAATCACCATCTGAACCTAACGAAACCATAAAAAATGCAATCGAGGTCGAATACTAAAAATTCAAACTTGTTCAACTTATCCAATTTATGCAATCGAGGTCGAATACTAAAAAATAACAACTCGATGTAAAGGCATGAACGTATACACAAGAAACTGATATCACAATATAATGCATGTCCCTCGTCCTCGTCATCACGGGAACACCCATCGTGCCATGAACTCATGATAATATAAAAGCATGATAATATAAATAAAATGGCACGACATCACCATTCGTGCTTTACACTCACATAACATGGCACGACATCACCCTTCGTGCTTTACACTCACATAACATGGAACGACATCACCCTTCGTGCTTTACACTTACATATGATATGGCATGGCATCACCCTTCATTCTTTACACTCACATAACATGGCACAACATCACCCTTCATCCTTTTACTCTCAAACGATATGGCACAGTGTCACCGTTCGTGCTTTACCCTCTTCCTTACCAAGTATATGTATATCAATGACAAACAAGGTAGGAAGCATAAATAACGTCAAGGAGAGTGTTTAAATGAGTATTCCAAATGATGCCCAATAATAACTTTCAATCTAACAATAGTTCAATAAACCCCCGAGAACCTTATTATTCAAGTATTTCAACAAATCTCAAGAATGATGTACAACACGAGTATAGAATCCAATATCTCAAAAATATCGGCCGTAGAAATGTATTAATGATTAAGAATAATGATGACCGAATTAGAAACATCAATGTTTCTCCGAATTCCGTCAAATTTTAATCAAGTTATAATAAACTAAATCTTGATTTCTAACATTTAATTATATATTATCAGTATCTATGAGTCATGTAGGACATGAAGAAAGAAGGTCACGTAATTCTACAAGGCACAATTCATAGCATAATCTACCACCGAGCATGATTAACCTTGGTAAATGCATATATGCTCGTCACCTCATATATGTATCACCCCCGTATGTAGCAAATAATGTCAAATAGTAGGAAAAATTGCCTCAACAAAGTTAGGTAAGACACTTACCTCAATTTGGCTAACTCAATACTCAATTTAGCCTTTTCCTTTCCAAATTCACCTTTGCTCGGCTCAATCTAGCCAAGGACGACTTAAATACATCACACAATGCAAGAGAAAATAATTTCAATTTATAAAGCTGTGATCTTAAGACAATTTCTAAAAAGTCAACCCCTGGGCCCGACTGGTAAAAACCCGGGTCCAAGGGTTGGTTTTGACTACCCATAACCCCACAAGTTCAAAAACGTGTTTTGTTTCCAAATTTGAGTGCTATTCGACCCTCAAATCCTAAATTTTCATTTTTCTAACTTTGACAAAATCCCCAAATTTTCCCTAGATTCTCATGAATTTGATGTTAAATCTAATGTATAATCATGAAATATAATTGAAAATTTATTATAGGTACTTACCCAATGGTTTTGTTTGAAAACCCCTCCACCAAATCGCCTCCCATCAAAGCTAGGGTTCAAAACATAGCAAAATGAAGCTAAGTCTCAGAATTACCCAGCTATATGCCTGCTGCAAATGTCACATTTGTGGGTTTGCAAATGCGAACCCCGCAAAAGCGAAGTTTGAAATTTTCTGCTGCATTCAAAAATGTGACAAAAAAGGTCGCAAATTCAAACACCGATCTTTCGCAAAAGTGACCAGTTGGTCGCAAAAGCGGAGCTACCCAGCCCAGGCCTTTATCGCAAATGCGATATTGAGTCCGCAAATGCGAACTTAATAGGCTTCGCAAAGGCAAGTCCCTTCCCCATGAGCCCAGGTTCGTAATTGTGAGGTATACTTTGATGCGTGGTATACTTCACAAACGCGATAGTCGCATTTGTGACAAAAACATTGCAAATGCGATAAAACCAGTACGAGCACTCCAAAAATCATAAAAATCATTTCGAAACCAATCTGAAACTCACCCGAGCCCCCGAGGCTCCAAACCGACAACCCACACTAGTCCCAAAACATAACACGAACTCGCTCATGCGATCAAAACATAAAATAACCTCTAAAAGCAAGAATCGGATGCCAAAATGCATGAAGATCAACATAAACTTCAAGAACTTCTAGAATTGTAACTAAGTGTCCGAACCATATCAAATCAACTCCAAATAGCGCTATATTTTGTAGACAAGTTCCATATGACAAAATGAACCTACTCGAGGCTTCAATCACGTATAACAACCTCGAAATGACGAATCACATGTCAAGTAAAATCAATGAACTTTGAACTTTTAATATAAAAAACTCGCTCCGAAACATATCCAATCAACCCGGAATAAACTCAAATACTGTGCACAAGTACTAAATGACATAATTAAGATATTTCAATTCCCGTCTATTCAATACAAATCCGTATCCTCAAAGTCAACTTTCAGTCAAACCTATGAACTTTCCAAACCTTCAAATTTCCAACATTTGCCAATTAGTGCCGAATCCTTCTAGAAATATCCAAATATAAATACGAGTATACGCCCGAGTCTAAAATCACCATGCAAACCTAACAGAACCATCAAAACTCAAATACGAGGTCAAATACTAAAAAGACAAACTTGGTCATCTCTATCTTGTAGTTCATTCTTCCAAATCGATTTCGAATAACTTGAAAACCAAAATTGATGATTCACACAAGTCAAAATACATCATGCAGAGATACTTTTTCCCTAAAATTACCGGGAGTGAAAATGCTCAGAACGACCAGTCGGGGCGTTACAAAGGGGGAGTCAAGGTTTGCTCACCTTGAAGTGTAACTCTTTGAATCCTTCCACGTATTCGTATGCGCATGTGAGCGCTTAGTATCAGTTGTGCATCGACGGTTTGTGATTCCATGGTTGAGGTACGATATGATTTTGGCGTGCTGATGATGGGCCGGTCTAGAGGACTTGAGGCCGAGTTTTGACTATAACTTAAGCACGGAGATTGTGATTGTGTGAGCATATGCTTTTGGGACTTATATGTCTGGTGGTGTACCTATTAGTGGGATTTGTGATTGGGTGACTATGTGGCGAATATGATGTGACTGCGGAAAGTGTTCAGATCTTTCGAATGTGACAAAAAAAGTTTGATTGAGATGTAAATGTGGTGCTTGATTTGACGTTTAGTCTCGAGTTATGGGTGTGTTGATGGATCCTTTCATGTTGTTTAGTTGAGGAGTGAAGTAGACTTTTATGTCATGATATGAGTTCAGACTCAGTATGATTATGTAATTGCGTAATAGTTATGACTGTGGAAGGGTATAAGATATGTTAGTTTTAGGTGAAGCAGGTGGCTTATCTCCTGCGGGATGTCCTGAGGTATGATTGATCCCTATGTTGTTTTATAGCGAGTTTTTTTACTAGTGAATTATATATAGATCAAATTGAGTTTGGATCGCTTGTGGAAGTTGGCTTGGCTATTACGAGTATGAATACGAGATTTACAGATGATTTGAGATATTAGATGGTTTGTGTTACATGAACTTATGAAGAAGTTAGTTGAAGTTCACAGCGAGATTTTTTCAGCAACAGAGTATGGGTATCTATGGCTTGGAGCCAAGTGGGGGAGTCTGCTATGGATAAGTTGATTGCACGATTATGTGTTGTATTGGTTTTGGTTTGAGGTATACTGGTGAATCAGTTATGACTGGCAGAGGTTGAGTTCGAGGAGGCCTTGAGTAAAGGAATTTTTGGATACATGTTGTATTATGTTTGTGGGTATATGGGTAACACTGAATGATTGAGTTTTTATCCATAAAGAATTTAGTGTGCATAGAGTAGGGAATTCACTCAATTTCTTAGAAGTGTGGATTACTTCTTAGGGTGTTAGTACGCAAATGGGGCACATGTCGTTCGGTGTGTTTGATCAGTTTAATTAAGATTTGAGTAGAGTGGATGACTCTCGAGAATGGTTTAATGTATTCAAGATTTATATGTAACAATTGGGAATCTTCAGGATGTGTATTTTGCTAGAAACTGAGATTTATATTGGAGGGTGTCAAGATTTGTGACATTTCTATATCATTATGGATTCTAATTTCAGTATCAAGAAAGGGGAAAAAACGGCTTTAGATTCACAAAGGGTCTCTTCAGAGTGGGTATCTTAGTTGTGGTACTTTTGCGGTGCTTAAGAGGGAATTCAGTGGCTTATGAGCCTTAGGGCGGCGTGGTTCCATGCTAGAGTTCATGGGGCACGTTTGGTTAAGGGTCGTAGTGTTCTAGCAAGGAGAAGTATCAATTTGAAAGGCAATTCGATAAGGACTCGGAGAATTAGGATAGTTTGTTAGTAGGTTAGATCATCACAATAATGGATATAATCGGTTATTTGGGTGCTTATGATATGGTGAGTTTACACAGGTGCTTCATGGCAATGCTCTTAGGGTTTGGCAGCCTGTGTGGCTTGGTTGAGACAAAAAGATTTAGTTTTGATGGCTTGACTATGTGCAAATGAGTTTCGAAGAGTTTTCAGTTGTTACTACCATGGTTCGAGGTATATATTTCCTACCGGTTGGTGGAACATGTTGCGAATAGGGATTTTCTCCTGGATGAGATCATATGGAAGGTTTCTAACTGGTTGAGTATGTAGTTTACTGTGACTCAGAGTGGATTATGAGATTTTCGTACTTTTCATACGTTGGCATGGTATATGCGGTGTGTTGTGTGGGATTTAGATTTGCATGAGCAAGGTCATGGTGTATTCTTAGGAAGCATGGACGGTATCAGATGACTAGGTGAATGATATTACTATTTAGTATGGCTTGATGAGAGTATACATTTCCGAAGGGGCAATGTGTCTTGATTTATAGATACTTCACTGGTATTGCGCTACTCGTTTGGTTGATCGATTGCTGACATTCAAATTTTTCTATGTGGCACGGAGGAATTATATAAGTATTCCTCGTGGGATGATCGTGTATGAGAGACGTGTTAGACATTCGAGCGGTGTAGTTGGGTTCAGATAAGGTGATTTGTGTACTATGAATTTGGAGACCGAGAGTTCTCATAAATAGATTGTTTTGTGGTTTGGACTGTGAAGATGTGGCTAAATCTAGACAGATGATAATATGCCATATGGTTCAGTCATTGTGGGCTTTCGGAGTGTTATGTATCTATGTTTGGGTGACCATAGTTGATTTAGGGTCCACTGGTAGGCCCAATGAGGATGTGTGTTCTACACCAGGTTGGATTGGTTTACTCTGTGCTGCTGTTATTAAGGGATGTGCCATTCGGTTTACGTTGAGCTTACTCGTGTTCAGAGATGCTCTATGAGTCACCCTTCTATGCTGTGAAGAGTTTTGATTCGTTGGTTATATACACAAACGGTGCGGTTCTATTTGGGATTTATAGGAATTTGAGAGATGGGTATTTGGGTGTTGAATGATTGATTTCGCATTGATTATGTTCATTCCGGACTACGGTATTGAGTTATTTTCTTCAGTGGTTATGGTCATGCACTTTTGTTACTAGACGTCAAATTGCACGTGGTTGTTGATTTTGAGCATTATAACCTGAGGTATTTCATGTGGACCAGTGTTTGGATAGGGTCACACATTGAAGCGGAGTTATATTGAGGTATGATCCTTTGTGTTAGATTCATGTGTTTTGGTTCTGCGGTGTGTGATGGGTTCTTAGCATTGTGTTGTGGTGATACCCATTGAACTTACATGACATCTCTCTTGTTTGAGTCATTTTCCATGTTTTAGTACATTTGGAATGTTGCTTATTGGTGCACGGATTGCACGGGTTGTGGCTTTAGATTGCATTGATGTGTCATGTCACTAGAGTAGTCGTGTTGGATGAGATAAGTTCATGGGACCTAGAATGGATACTATCGTAATTGATTACAACATAGTTGGAAGGATAATATCGGAAGTCGGCTTAGAAATCGTCTATAAATCTTGTCGAATGAGGGAGAGTTCCATGACTTGTTGGTATGATAAGTGGTTACGAGTTTCTACGTGTTTCTTTCATCATTGGTAGTGTACGAAGTTTCAAAACAAGATTTTTGTTGATATGAGGTGCGTTACCAGTGTCGAGTTGGTTATCGAGCAGCTATTGCGGTCGGAAATTATCACTATAAGTATTTGAGTTGTGTGGTATATCCTCTGATTGTGTCGTGGGTCATGGTTATGGCTTGATACAACTTGTTCAGACTTATACAGTGTGTATATGCGAAGTTTGAGTCTTCTAGAAATTTCAGATGTTGGAAATTAGATACTGTGGTTTACGGACTTAGGATGGAGTAATGATATTCAGTTGTGTGGTGTGGTCAGGACTAATTAAAATAGGGTAACATGGGATAATCCCTGAGTATGTGCATGGTAAAGTTATAAGGTGGTTTGATGGCCTTGGGAACAACTCTTGGCACGTTCGAGGACGAGCGTATGTTTAAGTGGGGGAGAATGTAACGACCTGAACGGTCGTTTTGAGCGTTTGCAATTCGCTCGGAAGTTTGGGGGCACGAGTAGCTCCGTATGATGTATTATTACTTGTGTGCAAAATTTGAGTTCAATCCGAGTTGATTTGCTATGTTTCGGCGCGAGTGTTTGGAAGTCGAAAGTTCATTAAGTTTGATTTGAGGTGTGTTTCATCGTTTCGATGTTGTTATGCGTGATTTGAGGCCTTGAGTAAGTCCGTGCTATGTTATGTACTTGTTGGTATGTTCGTATGGGTCCCGAGGGGATCGGGAGTTTTGTATAAAATTGGATTGTATTGCGCTTATTTTTTCTTATGTTTCGACGTCATTTCTTCAAACATAAATTGTACCACATTGAACAAATGAGCTCCGATTTCTGTTTTGATTGAAGCATTAGATCTCTATCGTAATTACGGATCCATATCAAAAAGAATCTCCAAAAGTGAACATCGTATCAGGATTTTATGGTCAGTTTACTAAGAATTGGGTTGTCAGATTTTACTGAATAATTACAAAATTGCCACTGACTTCGTATTTAAAAATCTGCACTATTTTCAAATATTGAAACCAACAGATCTCCTTCATTATAGGTCAAATGGAGTGATTCAAAAGCCTATCTTGACTTAAATTTCACAAGGAATCCATTGGAGACATAAAAAGTAAGTTTTGGGATCGTTTGGCACGCAAAACAAGGTAGAATAGCTGGGCAAAAGTACTTAATATCGAAGATTTGTTCATTTGGTCATATTTTGAGTTGGGGAGCTCGGATTTGGAAAATTATTGGAGGTGATTTTCACCATATGGATTGGGATAAGTGTTCTATACTTGACTTTGGTTATATTTTATGAATCCATCTTCGTTTTTAGCATTTGATTGATTATTTCAAATAGAAATTTGGGGATTTGTCCAAAAATTCATAAAGTGAATTATTGAGTTTTGAACATCGATTCAGAGTCGTATTTTAGTGAAACTAGTATGTTTGGTCTCGTAATTGAATGTGTTGTCGGATTTTATGAGTTTTGTCGGATTCCGAGGAGCGGGCCTGGGTTGGGCTTTTTGGCCGATTTTGGGCTTTTGATTAAAGATTCGACCTTTTTCGATTGGGATTGGTTCCTTTAGCATTGTTTGATGTATTTGAGTTGTTTTTGGTTAGTTTCGAGCCATTCGGAGGTCGGAATGCGTGGGGTGGCATTTTTGGAGCATCGCTTGGGTTGCTCGATATTGGAATTGGCTTGTTCGAGGTAAGTAACTCTTCTAAAGTTAGTGCTGAGGGTATGAAAACCCGCATTACGTGTTATTGATTAGTATTGAGCTGACTCACGTGCTAGGTGACGGGCGTGTTGGCATGCACTTTGTGAATTGGGACTCAGTGGTTCCCATGGTACTGTATAGTGGCCCTACTTTTGTCGATATGTGTGTTCCACCAGTTGATAAAGTAATTGAGCTGTCAATTATGCTAGATATCGTGTTTATACTTCATGCCAATACTGTTGAGACCCATAGTGGTCGTTTCTTGTTGTCATTTCACATACTTCATTGATATTTTGTACTCAGTCATATCCATGCATTCATATCATATCTCTGTCTCAATTGTTATTTATTAATACATAATATCATTGATGTCAGGCTAGTTTCATGAAATTGAAGGCCCGAGAGACTGGAGAGATTGATGACCGAGTGAGTCCGAGGGCCTGATGGTGGGGATGTTATGGAATCGGGTTGCACGTCGCAACATGTTTTACTGATTTATGCCACGATTGGCTTGTTATAGCGCTTGGGCTGAAGGAGCCCCTCCGGTGTCTGTACACACCCCAGTGAGCGTAGGTACTTACTGAGTGCGAGTGCGAGTGCCAAGTGCCGAGTGATGAGTGATTGGGAGGACTGAGTGAATGTGAGGACTAAGTGACTGTGAGTACTGAGTGACTGGGAGGACCGAGTGAATTGATACTCTTAGAGTATGCATATGGTTTTATCACTGAGTTGCATTGTATTTCATATGCACACTTGACATACTGCATAGAGATGCATTTTTCCTCATGTTGTATGGTATCACGCCATTCCTGAATTCTCATACATATTGAACATATGCATGGAGATGTACTTTCCTCATGCTATCTGAAAATGACATTTACCTGATGATAAGTTTTTGGGAAAAAAATTACAGTTTTCAAGGAAGATTACAGTTTTCAAATTACTCATATTTTTGGCAAATTTTCGATAAAGACTTGGGTTTTTTCACTGTTATATTTGAAAAGCGAAACTATTTTGGGAAACTATGAAAAGGCCAAGCATTTGATCTCTGAGCTACTTCTTTATTTGATTTATTTATATTGTTACAAACTACTATTGGTTATTGGTGTTGGACCCGACATATGTTACAGCTCGTCATTACTATCAGCCTAAGGTTAGGTTTGTTACTTACTCAGTACATGGGATTGGTTGTATTGCAACTACACTTCTGCACATTGCGTGCAATTTTTTGTTGCAGTTGTTGTTGTGTTCAACGGTTGCTGGATTTGAAGAGGTACTTGCGTCCCTGTGGTAGCTGCCTCTTTTGTTCGAGGTAACCTTAGTTTCTAAAACTCTGTTTATGTACTTTCAAACAGATGATGTATTATTTCATTTCAGTTTTGTAAATTCTATTCTTAGACGCCCATGATTTGTACTACCAGTCCTTGGAAAGGTTTAAGATTCAGAAAATTCCTTTGTTTGATTGTCTTATCACTATTATTGAAATTTAATAGTTATTAGTTAGTTTATAGCGGGTTGGGTTAGGTGCCATCGCGACTAGCATATTTTGGGTCGTGACATTCTAGGTGTTATTTTTGTGTGTTGATCGCGCGAGCGAGTTCATATAATGTTTTTGGACTTATGTGCATGTTTCATTTCGAGCCTCGAGTGCTCGAGTGAGTTTTAGATAGGCTACTGATGTTTTCGAACATAGAATTATTGGGTTTTGTTTGGCTTATGTTGTCACCTGATGCTTTCTTCTTGGCGATCGCAAAGAGAAAACTGGGTTGGGGAGGGGATTCACCTTACGTGAACGCGGGGATTAGATTTCAAACACAAAGCCTTAGGGGGGGTTTAACCTTCACGAACACGACCACCCACACGCGAACACGAAGGTATGTGAGGCTATGGGAAGGCTGGTTTTATGTTCTTCGCGAACGCAGTCATTCAGTCGCGAACGTGAGTCAAGGGGAGAACCATCTTGAATGTGAGGGACTGTAACGACTCGGTCGGTCGTTCCGTAGAACCTGCATTATAATTACTGTTATTGACTTTTCATAGGTTGGTTATACTAATTATGATGTGTTAGAGTTGGTAGGCTTGAAATCGAAGTGATTATAAAGAGAATTTAGCCACTTAGTTTTTAAAAATAGCCTTAAAGTTGGAAAAGTCAACTAAGAGTTGACTTATTGGTAAACGACCTCGGAATGCGGATTTTATGGCTCGGATAGCTTCGTTAGGTGATTTGGGACTTAGGAGTGTGTTCGGAATATTTTTGTGATGTCCGGTGTAGAATTAGGCTTGAATTGGCGAAAGTTAGTTTTTGGCGATTTTTGGTTGGCAGTGGAAAATAGGCTATCGGGGCCGGAATGGAATTCCGGAAGTTGGAACAGGTTCGTAATGTCATTTTGGATATGTGTGCAAAATATCAGGTCAATCAGATGTGTTTTGGATAGTTTCGGCGTCGTTGGTGGAATTTAGAAATTTGAAAGTTCATAGGCTTGAATTCGATGTGATTTTAGTGTCTTGCGTTGTTTTTGGTGATTCGAAGGCTCGACTAAGTTTGTCTGATGTTATGGGATGTGTTGGTATGTTTTTGTTGAGGTCTCGAGGGTCTCGGGTGAGTTTCGGGTGGTTTCAGGCCATTTCTAGGCCATTGCTAGTTGCTGGTTTTTGGCTTTAGGAGTGTACAGTGCGATAGCATTGATTTGGATGCGTTAGCACAGAGAAAATTTGGAAAAATCTAGTTGTGCTGTGCGATCGCACAAGGCTTCCTGCGATCGCACAGAGTAAATTTTCTGATGCACTGTCCCGACTTTGGAAGATTATAACTGACAATCTATAAGGAATTTGAAGATGATCCAAAAATGAAGGTTGTAGCTCTTGATGTCTAGGTTTTAGAAAGTTAAGACAATTGTAATTTGGAGTTTTGTACAAAATGTTATGACCAATATACTAGAGGATATCCGGAAGAGTTGGAGAAGTCTGTTGGAAAAATTGTTCAGTGCTATCGCACCTGAGGGGCTACGATCGCGGAGAGTAAAATAGGGCAGGTGGAAATTGTTCAGTGCTATCGCACCTGAGAAGCTGCGATCGCGGAGAAGGGGAGATGTTGTGCAATCGCAATCGCTGGGTGTTGACCGCGTTCGCATAGGTCAAATGTGGGGCTTGGAAAATAAAGTTGTGCGATCGCGGATTGTTGACCGCGTTCGCACTGAGTAAAGGCCTGGGCAATATTAAATAAACCCTTCCGCGACCTAAACTCTTTTTACACAATTTTTGTACGGACAAAGAGCTCTTGAGACAATTTTTGAAGAGGGAAATCAGTGTTCTTCATAGGGGTAAGTATTTTGATCATTCAAACTCGTTTACGGGTGATTATAGAACATAATCTCAGTATTATATTCATGGAAATCAGTAGAAAAATGTGGGTTTAGGGCTTGAGATTATGAGACCTTTAGGGGTTGATTTGAGGGGTCGAACGAACTCCGATTTTGGTGTTCTTTATATGTACGGACTCATGAGAGAACAAAGAGCATTTTGGTATAAAAATTTCTGAGTTTTGGGATGCGGGCCCGGGGGTCGGGTTTTGACCGAATTCGAATTTTTGAGCTAAATTCGATATTTTTCAATTGGAATTTATTCCTTGAGCATAATTTGATGATAAAAATCTGAACTTGGTAGATTTGGAGCATCCAGAAGTTGATTCGAGAGGCAAACACATTGCGAAGTAATTTCGGGCTAGTTCGAGGTAAGTAATGTCTTTAAATCCTGTCATGAGGGTATGAAACCCCGGACTATGCACCCTTTCACGGGTTTTGAAATACAAAGGTTGAAACTTTGGAGATATAATCCCTATTTAGACAACTATTGAGTTGCGAAACTAATTTTTAAGCCTATGCTTAATAGTATCGTTATATTTTGATAGGATTTGGGTTGTAAGCCATGTTTGGGGCCTAGTGCCGATTTGTTTACCCCTTGGGGGATGTTTTACTATATTTTTTCCTCACTAATATGTTATGATTTTACACTCAGTCTTTTCCTGTGAAATTGTTTTGACACTCTGAGTATTTTGATACTATTTATTGAAAAATGAAACACTGTTTGGGGTCGAGAATCCGGTATATTTATGGCCTAAGGGCAAATTGAGAGTGTCTGACTGAGGGAGGCTTTCAGGCCTATATTGTGAGGAGGCTTTCAGGCCTATATTGTGAGGAGGCTTTCAGGCCTATATTGTGAGGAGGCTTTCAGGCCTATATTGTGAGGAGGCTTTCAGGCCTCATATGAGGGAGACTTTCAGGCCTATATTGTGAGGAGGCTTTCAGGCCTTATATGAGGGAGGCTTTCATGGCTATATTGTGAGGAGGCTTTCAGGCCTTATGTTGTTATAGCGCTTGGGCTGTAGGAGCCCCTCCGGAGTCTGTACACACCCCCAGTAAGCGCAAGTACCTATTGAGTGATGATTATTGCCCGCAGGGCTGATATTGAGTGATAATTATTGCATGATGGGCTGATACATAGTGATTGTGAGGATTCCTGATGGGCAATTGTTCTGAGAAATGATTTTGTCCCGAGGGGTAGATTTATGATGATTTTACTGAGTTTTCGAACTATGATTTACTTCGGTTTCCAACCGGCTTTTACTGAGAATTTACTGAGATATACTGATATTACACTTGTTTCAAAGGATTTCTAGAAACTGATTTCTGAACTAATGTATTTGATGAATACTATCTGGTGACTTGGTGTTTTACTAGCTTTTGTGAATTGGTGTATCTGTACGGTGTGTTTTATAATTCTCAGACTGTGATTTATTTTCATTACTACTAAGTTGGCGTACTCATAAAGACTCCTTGTGCCTCTACAGATCCAGCTACCGATTTGGAGCAGTAGCTACCTTGTTCGTTAGCAGCAGTTCAGGGGATTTCGAGGTAGCTGTCCAGCGTCCACAGCTTCTCCAATTCCCTTCCTTGATTAGTATTAGAAATTGATTCATAGACATTTATTTAAGACATTAGTAGAGTTAGGTTTGCTTCTTTTTAGATGCTCATGATCATTGACTCCAGTCTTGGGAGGTTTTGTTTATACTATTATTGGGGCGTTAAAACTTAAATAATTTATTTTTATTGCTATGCCTACTGTTTATAATTTAATTGTGAACTATTATAAAAGAACCAATGCATAGTAAAGTGATGGTTGGCTAGCCTAGTTCCACGATAGGCGCCATCACGTCCTGTTAGGATTTGGGGTCGTGATAGGGACATTTCACGAACAAGAAGGCCATTTGGGCCGTTGTGCTTCGCGAACGCGG
This sequence comes from Nicotiana undulata, assembly GCA_005239495.1. Classification (NCBI taxonomy): domain Eukaryota; kingdom Viridiplantae; phylum Streptophyta; class Magnoliopsida; order Solanales; family Solanaceae; genus Nicotiana; species Nicotiana undulata. The sequence goes on along the minus strand of ML251695.1, from coordinate 14,889 downwards.
AAGGCCCTTCGCAAACGTGAAGAAGGCCTAACATGCTAGTGATTCAAAATGTTTCAAAGATGGATTTCGCCCATTTTTTACCATATTTCCAAATTATTTCGGCCTGGTGGCGATCTTGAAGAAAAAATCCATCAGCAATTCATAGGTTAGTATACTTTAACTCACGTTCTTCCACTTCTAACATCACCCACTAATTTCTAATCTTAATCTTTGTTCTTCCATGGTAGAAAACTAGGGATTTAGGAAGAACTGGGTTTTTTGTTTTTGCAAATTTGGGTTTTGACCTCAATTTGGGGTCGGACTCGAAACTAATTACATAATCGGGATTTAGTAAGGTAAGGTTTAGCCCCATTTGTGTTGCTTTAGTCCTATGCCTCAGGAAAGATATCCAATCGACTATGAGATTATATGCCCTCGTGAGACTTTGTCAGCAGCTACACCATGACTCCTCTACATGAGTTTGCCATAGGGCATTGTGAGGCGCAGAGGAGTGATTATATAGCCAAGGCATAAAGGCAACACTACTTGTGCTATTGTCCCCCTTATTTGTACTATTCCTATGTGGTTCCTTTTTCCTTTATTATTAATAAAACTAGCCCTAGGCTCCTCGCCTAGTGGATTTGCTTTAAAAAAAAATTTACATAATCGGGCTCGGGGTGAATGGTTAATTTGGTTTTTGTACGAATCATGGGTTTCGACCAAGCGAGCCCGGGGTTGACTTTTTTTGACCTTTTAGAAAAAGTGTAAATATCCTAACTTTATGCATTGAAATTGATTCACTTAGCATTATTTGACGATATCGAGTCGATTTTCGTTAGATACGATTGGTTTGGAGGCGGATCTAAGGGAAAGGCCCCGGTAGAACTTTGAGTTTATTGCGACATGAGGTAAGTGTCGTGGTTAACTTTGACTTGAGGGATTAAGACTTGTTTGCCTATTTTCTACGTGTTTAAGTGTTTGGGTGGTGACGAGTACTTATATGGCGTTGTTGGGTTAAAACATACGAGTGTGACTTGTTTCCTTGTAATTTATTGCCTTCTTTACTTATGATATCGATGGTTAGATTAGTTTATTTCTTATTTGATCGTTCTTTTCACATTTATAAATTAATTGTGATGGCTGAGTATATTTGAAAATAGATTTTTATCATCTTGGAACCATTATTGACATAAGGTTTTTTCTTGCATTATCTATCTCCCAAAATTTTATATTCATTAATACATAATATGAGAGAGTGTTCAAGCACGAAGGGTGATGCCGTGCCATTATTTTCGTTTCATGGTGAGGTTGAGAGTGAAAGCACGAAGGTAATGTCGTGTCGTCTTTAATCATTATGTTTATCCGTTTTCATTGGTTGATGATTTATTTGACGGTCTTATGTTGTCATTCCTGTTGTAGTTATTGTATCTTGTTCCCCTTTCGGATGTCCCATCCCATCTTTCCATACTTGTGAGCACGTAATTTTTGCCATACGAAAATACTCCTAAAAAAAATCCCCAAAAAAATAGATTTTCTAATTATTTTTATTTTTTATAGAATTTCTAGGAATTTCTTGCAAATTGTTTGTTTGCACTTAGTTGCATTTTTTTGGGAATATTTAATATATTAAAATCATAGAATACACCATAAAGATTTTTAAATCTTCATTTCATGGCATTTATGGTTTAATTACATTTTACGAATTAATTACTCATTAATTGTTAGAATTAATACATGAAAATCACAACAAAATACATTAGTAACGTAACATGCATTATTAGTTAATTATTAGAACATAGGTAAGTAGGGTTAATTTTTCAAATTATATTTAAGTTAGGAATTTAATTAATTTGTTTAGAATTTAAAATCAAAGAAAAGAGGAACAAAGAAAGTAAATAAGGATTTCGTTTGGTCGTACTCAGAATTGGGCCAACAAGCCATCTCATGGCCCAAACTTCACAAAATCTTCCCAAGCTCAGTCCCCCTTAAAGACAATCAGACCCAAACTCCCCTTAAAATCAAAATGGCGGCGTTTTAGTAACATCTAAGCTGAACCGTCGATCTAATTTGATCCTATGGTCCGGAACTGATTCCCTTATAACTGTCCTAAAGACCCCCGAACCCTGAGAATCCCTCCCATGCTTTCATCTTCCTCACCCTCTCTCAAACCCTAGCCGCCCCTAAATTCCCAAATTCCTCCACCGCCGGTGCCACCCTAACACTTCCAATCAACCCCAAATTAACACCCTACAATCCCGACACCTTACTTGTCCCTAATCCATCATTTATTCCCTCAAAAAACCACCTGAATTTCACTATTAGATGTTCTCAAAACTCAAGAAAAAACAAAAACTTTCCCTTTTCTGTTGTTTGTTCAATTCCAGGCCATGTATTGTCGGAACATGCACCAATTGACTACCCTTGACAAGAGCAATCAATGCTGGCGAATCATGACCCATTTCATAGTCTCTGTCGATGGTCAAATATCCATTGATCGGCTAAGAATTCTAAATCCTCCACTACTTTGCCTCTCTTGCCCCGATGTGGTAATCAATATTGTTACATGTAACACTAGATCCGCTACTAGGTACGAGCTAGTGTTCGTGTTACAATGTCGACTATCATCCAGTGATTTCTCGGTCTTGTCAATGTTAAAGGTGATCATCTTCCACTCTTCATATTCAAATATGTTAATTCTTTTGTGTTTTGTTAGTTCTCCTTGTTAATTCAGTTGTATGAGAGCTATCTGTGTTTACTTGTTCAAACAGATTTCATGTGAGATTGTTTGTAATTTCTAGAAAAAAATAATTAGCTAGGTCAATTGATTGTCTTTAATTGCACACCCTAGAATTTGTTGATGTCTCATATCCGAATGGGCCTAGTCATAATTTAGGTGTTGATCATTACCCACGACTGCCTTTCTTTTTCTTTTTGGATTAACCTAGTTTTATTTTTGGTTTTAACTTCAAGGGGGTTGCGTCGGTCTTGATAGATAAACAGGTTCGTTAGAGTGAATCTGGTCTTCAGGGAATGAAATGTTACAAGAAGATTGTGGTCCATTATCAACTAAGGTATTGATTGATGATATTTACTAGTGATAAATATGGTTGTCTTAACGGGTATTATAGGAATTAGAATAAAAGAAATCTATTCTCTAACCGCTTCATAAGATCCTAGAAGATAGAATAAGGACAAATTTAGCAATAAAACAGTACAAAATTAGGTTAAAAAGGATTAAAAGGGTTAAAACACAAAGTTAAGGGGGCTGGAAGGAAAGAGAGGTACAGTTGTACCAAAAAGCTATTGTAGAAATATAATTTTTTCCCTATTTTTTAGGGCTGGCATATTCAGGATATTCTCTCATTTTTTTGTATAAAAAATACACTCACATTCTCGTTCTGGGGGATGCAATAGAGAGAACATATTGACTTTCTTTTCATTTTATTTCAGCCTTCTCATTTTGCATTCTGATTCTTATATTAGCATACATTAGAATTTTTTTTATAAAAGACAAAGAACAAAATTTGAAAAGAAATTAGTGGTAAAGAACAAAAGGGTTTTCACAAGTTGTTGTCTCTGCTGATTAGCTATTTAATTTCGGGATTTATCAAAGTTATATCGAATTGCTAAGGAACTATCATTTGTTGTTGTCTGCTGGGATCTTCTGCATTTGTTGAGCTCCAAATCCAATTCTCGTTGCTTTTTCTTCTTCATTCTGCTTCTATATCAAGGTACTTCCTTAATCTTAGTTATGTAACTTTGTTGGGATAAGTTGTGTCATTAAGCAAGGATTTTTCTAGTTAGATTAAGATTATGTGTTCCTTTGTTTGAGTTAATGACTGTTCGTTGTCGATTTGTATGTCATGTTTCTTTTGAGAAAATTAGATTTAAATGCGAGCATGATGTTCTGTATCCTTAAGAAATTCTGGGATTAAGTGTTGATAACAATGTTGTTGCAAATCTGGCCACTAATTAGTCAATTAGGCAAAGTTCAAAGCCAAAGAATGCGATTGTGGTCGCTGGTGATATGCTAAAAGTTAACTACTTCCTTCTGTAATTTAAGATTTTTGTGAATAGATTATATACGAATTAGGAAGTATTCATTAGCTAGCAATTTCATGGAGAATTGTAATAGAAGTGATTGATGTTTTAAAATTCGGATTTTGATTCAGGTATAACAAATTGGTTGCAATTTTTGAATATCAGATAAGTTTTTCTTTATATTAGAAGTAGTTTGTAGTTGTTTTCACTTAGAACTAATATACGAGAAATTGTGTTTTACATTATCTTTCATTAAAAAGTGGATCAAGTTCCTCCATTGTTTTAAGTCGCTACCCGCTGGCCTATAATTCACCTAGCAATAATTTAGATGTTAGGATTATTTGAGGATCAACTAATGACCAGGTTGAAAGTGGATTATTATGTTTATAAAAACTCTCAACCCGTCTCATAATTTTTCTGTGATTCAATGTCATGCGGACTTGAGCCTCAAACGACAGAATTGCCTTACATTTGCATATAAGATAGAACGTTGATTGTTGAATGTTCAGTCAATTATACCGGTTAAATCTTCCACCTTATACCACTATATTGATCCATATACAAAGAACTTGCAATAATCTCACAGTAGTTTTAGGAAGAAACAATTAATTCAAATAATGTAGCTTGCTTTAGGCGCGATTAATAATAAATCATTGTGGCTATAGGTACGATTTCCGTGGCATAGTCATGATACTTAAACCCCAATTTAAGTGTGTGTTTCATGCGGGTTGACCTCCACTTCAAATGATAATAACATCATCGTGTTGCAGATCGCAGAGGCGTTTCATAGAACGAAATTCACAATATGTACAAAACCAAACGAGTGCGCTACATCGCAACTTGTTCAAATAAATTCCATAAATACTAAAAGCGATTAATAATTTATTAAAAGCCGTTAGAATGTTCAAAATGCACAATAGGTTTTAAACATATAATAAATCAGATAACTAGGCTAATTAATAATGGTTAAGAGACCGTGATAAAACCACGGAGCTCGGGAGTGCCTCACACCTTCTCCGAGGTTAACAAAATTCCTTACCCGGTCTTCTGTGTTCGCGGACTTTAAAACAGAATCAAATTTTCTCGATTTGGGATTTTAAAATAAACCGGTGACTTGGGACACCATAAATATTCCAAGTGGCGACTCTAATTAATTAAATATTCTCGTTTCGATTAATGTCACTTTAATTGAAAAAATTCCTAATTCTTTGTAAAAAGGAGGCGTGACAGCTCTGGCGACTCTACTAGGGATCGAACCTAGAATCTCTGTTTCAAGGTTATGAATTCGAGCTTAGAATACCTGTTATACTTGGCTTTTGTTTATTATCTTATTTTACGTGTTTGAGCCTAATGTGTTAAATGCCGCTTTTTACTGCTTTGATATTATTTGAACTGTATATAAAACTGTTACAATCCCCTCATTCTCTCTTAGTCTTTTAATCTTCTAGGAATCGTGCGCTTCGTGTGGATTCTTTTTTGTAATGTCACAACCCAAACATCCCTCAAAAATACGTCGTGACGGCGCCTAGTCTCTACGACTAGGTAAACCTAAAAATTTACAGAAAATACCAACAACGGAAACAATGTTTATCTTCTAACTGCAACAGATACGGAGTAATCAAAAACGATGTCGCTCGGCATGTACAATAACCAAACACTAACTTACACAACTTTTCCAAAACCCGGAATACCAAAGGAAATAACATCTCTATACACTAGAGTCTAGTAAAAAGCAAATACAGAAAATGTTTGACATGGTGAAGAATAGAAGGGAACTGCGAGGTATGCGGACGCGACAGATATACCTTGAAGTTGTCTTAAACTCACTGGTAATGCGGTTGAAGACAAGCACCTGAATCTGCACACAAAACATGTGCAGAAAAGTAGCATGAGTACACCACTATTGGTACCTAGTACGTGTTGAGCCTAACCTCGGTCGAGTAGTGATGAGGTCAGGTCAGGCCCACTTGTATATATAAAAAACGTAGGAGAATAAAGCAGTATAATAAGAGACTAGAGTTCAACAAAAGAAAACACAATGAAATAACAGAACAACACGCGGTAATAAGCAACATGGGTTCTCCCGAGATACCGTCTCGTAAAGAACTCCCGAGGTAGCGCCTCGTAGTCTCAAAAGTAAATGCGTTGGGGGATCTCCTGGGAAACCGTCCCGTAGTCCCAAAAGTAAATATGCAAAGGGATCTCCCAGGATACTGTCCTGTAGCCCCAAAGTAAATACACATCGCAATCAATTACATACGATAAGTGCAGCAAGAGAATCTATAGTCTAGACTAAGTACAAGTCGGGAAACGAAGCATGAATTCAATAGGCATGAATACCAAGCTTAATTAATCGATAGCAATGCTCTCCCCACGAATACCCGACTCCGAATGTCACGACCCGAATTAACCCTATGAATGGTCTCGTGACGGCACCTAGTCTCTACGACTAGGTAAGCCCAAATTTGCGGAAAATAAGACAAAATAATAACAGAAACAGTAAAGAAGAAGTAATACTATAAAATTTAGCCGCTCGACATCTACAACTCTTAATTTCCCAAAACCCGGAATGTCACAAATCACAAGCTTCGTACTACAATAGCTCTATAAAAAGGAATGAGGAAAATAAATATATGTATCTATATCTCCTATGTCTATACTAGAGTACGAAGGGGACTCGTGAGATTCTACGGACGCGGCAGAATTACCTCGCGGTCTCCTGAGCAGCTGCTAAGATGCGCCTAGCCACAGTACTGTGTGTTGTTACCTGGACCTGCACATGGGGAAAACATGCGCAGGAAAGGGCGTGAGTACTCTATATTTGGTACTCAGTAAGTGCCAAGCCTAACCGCAGTCAAGTAGTGACGAGGTCAGGTGGAGGCTCTACTGAGTTTTAGAATAAGTCAGTTATAAGTTTAAGCAGTGAAATATAAATAAGCAATAATAAATAGAATTAACGGAAACGAAAAGGAATAATGAAAGAAAGATAGCTCTCGGCTCAGCACAACATATATCTCAACACTAAATATGCAATGCAGTACGGGGGGGGGGGGGTCTCTGTCCGTAGTCCCAATTTAAATATGCTATGCAGTACATGGGGAAAGCTCCCGAATTTCGGTCTGTAGTCCTAATTTAAATATACAATACAGTACAGGGGAAAATCTCCCAGATCTCGGTCCGTAGTCCCAATTTAAATATGCAATGCAGAATTCTATCGGATACGATTTAATTAAACAGTTCAAGAAAACAACAGGCAAAAATAAGGTAAAACTACCTAAGCATGGTGCAATTAGTAGCAAATAAGAAGAATTTAAGAAAGGACAGGTAGGCATGCTTATTCCTACGCTAACTACTCTGTTATAACATGAAGCAGTAATATAGGAATGAAAATGAGTTATGTCATGGAAGAAAAAGTGGAATTTTAGCAACAATGACCCGTGTACGCATTCGTCACCTCACGTACACGGCGTCCACATAACAAAATCAGTATAAAATTTCCTAAGGGAAATCCCCAACACAGAATTAGGCAAGCCACTTACCTTGACTGCACTAATCAACTCAATACCACGCTCTTGCCACAAGTATCTGACTCCGGGTGGCCCAAATCTATTCAATTCGATTGCATAATGTAAATTATCACTTCAAGGAGACAAAATAGCAAATTTTTATAAGCTAATACGCAAAATTAGGAAATTCGCCCAAAAAGTCCCTCGGGCCCACGTCTCGGAATCAGGTAAAAATTATATTTTCCGGACAGTCATTCATGCACGATTCTAACCATATAAGAATCTCTCAAATCGGAGGTCAAACACCCAATCAAAACTCAATAATTTGGTCTATGAAGTTTATCCCATTTTTCCCATTTTCTACGCACAATTTTTGAAATTAAAGGTTGGATTTAAGATGGAATCATGGAAATTGATCTAAGATGGATAGAAATCACTTACCCAAGTTGACCAGGTGAGTCTTCAAAAATCGCTCCTCTCGAGCTCTCAAATTCAAAAAATGGTGAAAATAGGCTTTAACCCTCGATTTTGGGTCTTAAAGAATTTGCCCAGGTATTTCTCTATGCGATCGCAGACATACTGGCGCAATGGCGAAGGGTACTTCCTCACACACGCGTAAAGCTTCTATGCGAACGCAGCTACACGTCTGCGATCGCGAACCTTCATGCCTCAAAGCCATGCGATCGCGGTTAAGGCCACACGACCGCGTAGAACAAACACTAATCTCCCTCAGACCTAGGATCCTCTTATGCGATCGCGATCCAGGACATGCGATCGCGAAGACCAAGTTTCCAACACACTGCGATCGCAGACCTCTTCTTGCAATCGCAGAGAAAAAATCCTAGACCTCCCACGCTTACCTTATACGATCGCGGAGGGTCTCTTGCGATCGCAATTAACAAAAAGCTACTGATGAAAAACCAGCAAAGACTTAGGCCAAAATATGCCCGTTTGAACATCTGAAACACACCCGAGGCCCCTGGGACCTCAACCAAAATCACCAACCAACCCTAATACCTCATTCGAACTTGGTCGAGACGTAAAAACATATCTCTCTGAGTCTTTTAAATCTTCTAGGAAGCGTGCGCTTCGCATGGATTCTTTTCTGTTATGTCACAACCCAAACATCCCTCAAAAATACGTCGTGACGACACCTAGTCTCTACGACTAGGTAAGCCTAAAAATTTACAGAAAATACCAACAACGGAAACAAAGTTTAACTTCTAACTGCAATAGACACTCAGTAATAAAAAACGATGCCACTCGGCATGTACAATAACCAAACACTAACTTACACAGCTTTCCCAAAACCCGGAATATCATGAGTTACAAGACAAAGAAAGGAAATAACGTCTCTATACACCAGAGTCTAGTAAAAAGCAAATACAAAAAGTGTTTGACATGGGGAAGAATAGAAGGGAATTGTGGGGTCTGCGGACGCGGCAGATATACCTTGAAGTTGTCTCAAACTCACTGGTAATGCGGTTGATGACGAGCACCTAAATATGCACACAAAACATGAGAAGAAGAGTAGCATGAGTACACCACAATTGGTAAATAGTACGTGTTGAGCCTAACCTCGGTCGAGTAGTGACGAGGTCAGGTCAGGCCCACTGGTATATATAGAAAACGCAGGAGAATAAAGCAGTATATTAAGAGACTAGAGTTCAACCAAGGAAAACACAATAAAATAACATAACAACATGCGGTAATAAGCAACATGGGATCTCCCGAGATACCGTCTCGTAGTCTCAAAAGTAAATATGCAGGGAGAACTCCTGAGGTACCGCCTCGTAGTCTCCAAAGTAAATGCGTAGAGGGACCTCCCGGGATACCATCTCGTAGTCCCAAAAGTAAATATGCAAGGGGATCTCCCAGGATACCGTCCCGTAGTCCCAAAGTAAATACACTGCGCAATCAATTACATACAATAAGTGCAGCAAGAGAATCTATAGTCTAGTCTAAGTACAAGTCGGGAAAAGAAGCAGGAATTCAATAGGCATGAATACCAAGCTTAATCAATCGATATCAATGCTCTCCCCACGAATACCCAACTCCGAATGGCCCGAATCTAGCCAAAACCAGTTACATACCATAAATATATCTATAAGAAACTAATCCAGCATATGAAATCTAAGCTAAAGCGATGAATTAGGAAATCGTCCTAAAAAGCCTCTCGGGGACACGTCTCGGAATCGGGTAAAATTCACAAAATACAAACACCCATTCACTCACGAGTCTAACCATACAATAATTACTCGAATCCGACATCAAATAGCCCTCCAAAACTCGATATTTTAGCCTATGAAGTTTCTACCATTTCCCCCCAAGTTTCCAAATCAAATTTCTAATTAGAAGATGTAAATAGCAATAGATTCGTGAAATATAGCCCAATCTGAGTTAGAATCACTTACACCAACAATCTTCTCGAAGAAAGCTCGAGAAATCGCCTCACACCGAGACCTCAAAGTGCCAAAATAGAATTGGGAATCAACCCTAGAATTTCCCCTTTTCTGCCCAGTACTTCCGCATCTGCGGACGTGCCACCCCACCTGCAAAATTCCCCTCGCACGTGCGGATTCCACTTAAAAACTCTGGGTCTGCTTCTGCGATAAGAGGGTCGCACCTGCGTAGCACTGTCCGCTTCTGCGGTCCCCTCCGCGCTTGCGGTCCCTTAGGCGTACCTGCGGGCATCGCAGATGCGGTACTTGCCTCACACCTGTTGTCACGACCCAAAATCCATAAGGTCGTGATGGAGCCGGACACCACAGTCAGGAAAGCCAATCATTAAATAGTTAAGTTAAATTTCATGTTTTAGCATTTTTGAAATCATTACCTTTCACTTTATTACATAATAACTAAATAAAATCCGCTAAGTAAATACGATAGTCTAATATTCCATTTTAATAAAATACATTACAAACACATCCCAGAACCCGGTGTCACAAGTGCATGAGCAATTCTAAGAATTATAAAATACTACAAATCTTGTCCGAAATACAAGCTGGACAAGAAATTTAAAGTTAAAATGAATACAATATGAGGGAAACTCTATCAGTTGCAGGTCGTCTTCGGATGGTGCAGCTCGCCCAAGCCTCCAAGTCAACCATATTGCTATGAATGTACCTGTGCAATAAATATGCACAACAAGTGTAGCATGAGTACGAAAACAACGTGTACTCAGTAAGTATCCCGCCTAACCTCATAGAGGTAGTGACGAGAGGTCGATTTGACACTTGCTAGGGGTCAATAAAATATAATATACGAAGGATATCAACATGGTTATTAACATTGAATAACAAATAATGACAAGGAAGATCAACTGTTTCCATACATTTGTAAATTCTCCGGGTTCCGTCATTTCATTTAACAATTTACGTCCTTAAGACAATTTAACAATTCAAGTCACAGGTGGTACATAATATGTATATATCATGCGTAGGAAATGTCGAGGGTCGTTTAGCCCGAACCAACAATAATAAAATGTGCACTGCCGAAGGGTCGAACGGCTCGAACCATAGATGCATCTATTCCACCGTGGCGTACGGCCCGCTCCCATGAGAGTAGTGGAAAGAATCACTCCGCTCGCGGAATATATGTATTGCGAAGCGATCACATATAAATAATAGAGTTACCCCGCTCGCGAATCATACCTGCGACACGGGTACCCATATAAATACTCACATTCAAGTAATACCTCAGGAATTCATCAGGAATTATTTAGCCAAAGTAAGGATAAATTCTCTTTTTAGATGATTAAGATAATGAAGTTCAACCCACCTAAATACCCATTTACTAATTCAATGATATTAGACAACCTCGTTTTATCAACAAAGTTACAAGTACACCAAGTAAGGTAAGCTAGTGGGTCCTAAGCTACCCGGACATAAGCATATTAGTAGCTACGCACGGACTCCCGTCACCTCGTGCGTACGTAGCCCCCACAAATAGTAGCACATATTAAATTATTTCACTTATGGGGACAATTCCCCCTCACAAAGTTAGAAAGGAGACTTACCTCGCTCCGAAATTCCATAACCGGCTTCCAAGCCCTTCCGACAACTCCAATTGATGCACAACTCCCCAAAACTATTCAAATAATGGGCAAACCAATAAAAATTCCCTCTAATACTTGTAACAATTAAAATTATATAAGTTCCCAACTCCACTCGAAAAGTTGACCAAAATGCCCTCGGACCCACGTGCCCGGATTCCGAAATTTCTGGAAGATAAACTCTACCCATAGTCTTACTAGCTCAAATATACAATTTACTCTAATTTTTATGCTCAAATTCGTGGTAAAAATCCAAAATACCAACTTCTAGGTTTTCTTCCAAATCCCAAAATTTCACAATTTGCTACACTTAAATCCGAACTTAAACCAGGTATTTAACTTGAAGTGAGTTGGAATAACTTACCTTATGATCACTTAAGAAAATGTCCCCTTGAAGCTCTCCAAAACCGCCCATACCAAAAGAAAATAGGAGAAGAAATGGAAAATCCCCGCTTTAAAACAATCTGCCCAGGCCCGAATTCCGCACTTGCGGTCTCCCTCTCACACCTGCACACCCGCAGGTACGCCCGATATCCCGCACCTGCGGCTCCCTTCTTCTCCAGCCGGCTCCGCACCTGCGCCCCATTATCTGCATCTGCGCCTCCGCAGGTGCGGAAAATCCATCGCACCTGCGGCCCTAGCCAAGCCAGCCCAACTCCGCATCTGCGGCCAAATCCTCGCAGGTGCAGTCGCACCAGACACCAGCAGTTTAGCTGCTCTTCAAACTTTAAATTTGATCCGTTAACCACCCGGACTCCACCCGAGGCCCCCGAGACCCCGTCCAATTACACCAACCTATTCTAAAACATAATGCGGACTTGCTCGAGGCCTCAAATAACATCGAAACAACAGATCTCTCTCCAATTCAAGCTATATAACTTTGAAATTTCCAACTTCTACATCCGATGCCGAAACCCATCAAATCACGTCCGATTGACCCCAAATTTTGCGCGGAAGTCATATTCAACATTACGGACCTTCTCCAACTTTCAAAATCGTGTTCCGACCCCGATATAAAAATTTCCACTTCCGGTCATACTTCTCAAAAACCTTCAAATTTCTACCTTTAGCCAAACGACTTCAAAATAACCTACGGACATCCGAATTCACTTCCGATCGCTCTCCCAACTACAGAATCACTATGCGGAGCTATTCATGGACTCAAAATCCCAAATGGACATCAATATCACTGAAATGCACTTCAACCCAGACTTAGGAAATTCTTCTAAAATTTTGACTTCCACAATATACGTTGAAACACTCCTGGGTTATCCAAAACCCGATTCGAACATACACCCATGTCCGAAATCATCATACGAACCTGCTGGAACCTTCTAATCTGATTCCGAGGTCGTTTACTCAAAATTCCAATCTTAGTCAATTCTTCCAACTTAAGACTTCCGAAATGAGAATTTTCTTTCAAATTTGACCACGCCTACGAGTCATAATACCTGAAATGAAGCTGCTCATGGCCTCAAACCGCTGAACGACACGCTAGAGTTCAAAACGACCGGTCGGGTCGTTACATTCTCTCCCACTTAAACATATGTTCTCTCTCGAACGTGTTAAGAACTGCTCTGGAGTTATCTGAAATCGCTGTTTAACACCTCGTGCACCCGCCCGTGCTACCACAACCCAGTTGAGCACATTAGCTTGATCAAATCTGAAGATATCCTCTTTTATCCATACAATAAGCTCAGAACCCAGTTCCAACACCTGGAATTATTTGCCAGGCCTGTTTCCAATATATAAACACCGTATCAACTTCCACACGAGGTACCAAAACATCACTGCGTACCTTTGCTGAGTTAGCACCATGCACCGCATAATTCACCATCTAACCACAATGACGTTCCTTGAACCTTAATAGTCAAAATTCCACGAATCTGATGCTCCCATTGCATCTGCTGATATACATATACATCCTTCTATAATGCTGACGATACCACCACAACGGAGGAGATGTGTAGAAATTTCTAACCAATTTCAGAGTTAACCAAACATTGAATCTCTCCTTTTTGACTAAAATCATCACCTCATTACTAACCAAATACTGGTAATTACCCTGTAATACACTTAACATAATCTTATGGCACTGATCCCTTATCCATAAATCTTGTCTCACCCAGTATGAACCGCTCAGACAACCAATCACCCCCAAATATGACCATCAGTCTCACACGATGCCACAATGCGCCAATAGGCCACAACTCGAACATGATACATAAGGAAATGACCCAGGAAGGGACTACTCGACTCACGCAACTAATATGAACTTTCCTCAGAAAATCGGAAGTAAAACACAAGAAAAATAATTATAGGGAACCGTACTCAACATGTCACGACCCAAATTCCCAACCTAGAGATCGTGATGGCGCCTAACATCACACTTGCTAGGCAAGCCAATGTTAGTTATAAATTTACTAATTTCCTTGATTATTTACTTCCGCATAAACAATTGAATTTAAAGTGCTCTTAACTGAAATATTTCCCAATAATATTAAACTAAAATAATAATATTAACCAATTAAAATAAACGAACCGCGAACTAATTATATCATTAATACCAAAACTACCCCAGGGTCTGGTGTCAGAATCCACGAACGACTAAAGAATACTACAAATTAATGTCTGAAAGAAATAGTGTATTGTTCTGAATGATATAAAAACAGTGTATGTAAAATTAAGAGAAGACTCTCGGATATCTGCGAACGCCGGCAGATGTACCTCGTGTCTCCAATGAAATCGGGTAGTCGTCCTAGTATCGTCTACTACTGAATGGTACCTGGATCTGTGCAAAAAGAGCACAGAGTGTAGTATCAATACAACCGACCCCATGTACTGAGTAAGTGCCGAGCCTAACCTCGGCGAAGTAGTGACGAGGCTAAGGCAGGGCTCTAACGATAAACCTGTGATATTAATATATGTACGATAACACAATAAAATAATTATGCACGAAGAAGAAAATATATCTGATAATTATAAAACAAGAAGAAAATCTAAACACATCAATTCAAATAATTGCATCAATAATGAAATAACACAACCGCCTCTTTCAGGCCTCAACTATAACCAAATCCTCAAAATTTCCAAGTTCTTCAAGCTTTATCTTTGAATAAAAGTAGCACCAAAATATGAAAATAGTACTATAAAATAGAAAGTTTCAAATCTTTGTCTTCCTAAAAAACAAATAGTAAAAATAGTCATTTAGCTTTTCAAAACTTTCATTCTCTTTTTCTTGAAAATAAATCAATAAAATATAAATGTAAATATCCTCCCTTATGACTGTCATATATTTATATTCTCCCT
>ML251693.1:7278-33637 GCA_005239495.1 Nicotiana undulata | reverse complement strand
CCGGGCTGCGCACGCATAACGAGGTGAGACTAACGGAGGCTCTCGGAGCCTCGGAACACAGATTAGGCTTAAATTACATAACATGACCTTTTGGGTCATCACAATGACAGTCATGACTTTTCAAATGGCTCAACTTCCCTATCTCCATATCAACGTTTTTTCCAAGATTCGACGCATAACCCTCAGGCATATTTAATTTCGTTACCCAATCACAAATTTGCCGTCTTTCCCCCAAAGTGAATGTGTAACTTGCTTTGGGCTTGAATATCTTACCATTGTTTTCTGTCTGCAAGTATAATTCGGGATGCCTGCAATATTCTTGTAAGTCCATTCTAGCCTTCGGGTTATCCTTTGTCTTACCTTTAACATCCATCACTGTGTTGAACAAATTGTCAAAATAATTCTTCTCAATATGTATTACATCAAGGTTATGACAGAGAATATTATCCTTCCAATAAGGCAACTCCCAAAATATACTCTGTTTTGTCCAATTATGAGTAACACTGTATCCGGAGAATCTATAAGTGGAGTTTCAGTAACTTTACTGAAGTTCGGGACCCTCTCCCAAATTTCCTCACCTGATAGTATCGGAGGTGGAGAATCATACTCCATTTTATTCCTTTTTAATGCATTTTTCATCCTTCTAAACTCATGATCAGGAGGCAAGAATTGACGATGACAATCAAACCATGATTGCTTTCGGCCATGTTTCAAAGTGAACGCTTTACTATTTTCCATGCAGTAAGGACAAGCTAGCTTACCAACAGTCATCCACCCAGACAACATTCCATACGTAGGAAAATCGTTAATTGTCCATATTAAATTAGCACGCAAATTGAAATTCTGCTTGGTTGATATGTCATATGTTTCAACACCATCGTACCACAATTGTTTTAGCTCATCAATCAAAGGTTGCAAATATACATCAATCAAACTTTTCGGATGACGTGGACCGGGGATAATACAATTTAAGAATATATATGGACTAGTCATGCACAACTCGGGCGGTATATTATAATGTGTAAGAAAGACAGGCCAGCATGAATATGGTGTCGCAGATACAGAAAAAGGCGTGAAGCCATCCGCACACAGACCCAACCGAATATTCCTTGGTTCACTAGCAAAATCTGGATATGTCCTATCAAAGTGCTTCCAAGCTTCTCCATCTGAAGGATGACACATAACACCAGGTGGTCTTCTATTTTCAAAGTGCCATCTCATATGAGAAGCAGAACTTTCCGATGCATATAACCTCTTTAACCTAGGTATAAGAGGTAAATAATGCATCGCCTTGATAGCGACCATAAATTTGCATCATCTTTATAATATAACATGCAACCATCTTCACAACAATCAATTCTCATTGACGAATGTCCTAACTTAGAAACCAAACTCTTTGCCTTATATAAATCACCAGGTAAGTTGATATCAGGGTCAACTAGTTCACTCATAAGGTCAATGAAAGAGTCCATGGCTGCTTGACAAATATTCCAATCAGATTTTATACTTAGTAATCTAACTGCAACAGACAGCTCAGAGTGCGGACTTCCTTCCTTTAATGGATGACTAGCTTCCTCTAACTGTTCAAAAAAAATATTTTGCGTCATCATTAGGAGTTTGATCAACATTTTCATTGGGCTCACCCCCAAATTGCATCCCAAAATAATCCGCAACCATATCATGAATTCTAGAATTATGATTTGTATTCTCCACCAACCTACTACTTTCACCCGCAACCATGTTATAAATCTCTCATTTCTACCATCGAACTCTCCATGATTAGTCCACATAAAGTAATTCTCTATAAACCCCTTCCTATAAAGATGAAGTTTAACTTCTTCCGGTTTTCCAAACCTCATACAGTCGCACCTAACACAAGGGCACCTAATTAATCCTTCACTTTGGTATGGTGGAAGTTCCATTGCATGTCTAATAAAGTCATCAACCCCTTCTACAAAATCCTCCTGCAATCCCCGCCGATTAGGATAATTCCTATTGTACATCCAAGTACGATGTTCCATCTATACAAATAAAATAAGAACAAATTAATTTAGTTAATTCATATCCTATCCTAATATTTGTTTAGTTAATTAATTTCATATCTTAAAGGTTCAACTCATATCCTAAAGGTTCAACTCATATCCTAAAAGTTCAATTCATATCCTAAAATTTCAATTCATACCCTAAAGGCTCAATTCATATACAAAAAGTTTCAATTCATATTAAAAAGGTTCAATTCATAAATTAAAAGTTCAATTTATATCCTAAAATTTCAATTTATAAACTAAAATTCCAATACATAAACTAAAAGTCCAATTCATATCCTAAAAGTTCAATTCATACCCTAAAGGCTCAATTCATATCAAAAAGGTTCAATTCATATAAAAAAGGTTCAATTTATAAATTAAAAGTTCAATTCATATCCTAAAATTCCAATTTATAAACTAAAATTCGAATACATAAACTAAAAGTCCAATTCATATCCTAAAATTTCAATTCATACCCTAAAGGCTCAATTCATATCCTAAAGGTTCAATTCATATCAAAAAGGTTCAATTCATAAATTAAAAGTTCAATTCATATCCTAAAATTTCAATTTATAAACTAAAATTCCAATACATAAACTAAAAGTCCAATTCATATCCTAAAAGTTCAATTCATACCCTAAAGGCTCATGTCACGGCCCGATTTACCCCCTGAACGGTTTCGTGACGGCACCTAGTCTCTACGACAGGGTAAGCCTAAAATTTTGCGGAAAAATAAGACAACAATAATAGAACGGTAAAGAAGAAGCAATACTATGAAACTTAGCCGCTCGGCATGTACAGCTTTTACTTTCCCAAAACCCGGAATATCACAAATCACAATACTCTGTACTACTGTAGCTCTAAACAAAGGAATAAGGAAAAAATGTATCTATATATGTCTCCTAAACCTATACTGGAGTGGAAGGGGACACATGAGATCCTGCGGACGCGGCAGAATTACCTCGCGGTCTCCTAAGAAGCTGCTATGATGCGCCTAACCACGGTAATGTGTGCTGGTACTTGGATCTGCACATGGGGAAAACATGCGCAGGAAAGGGCGTGAGTACTCCACATTCGGTACTCAGTAAGTGCCAAGCCGTCAAGTAGTGACGAGGTTAGGTTAAGGCTCTACTGAGTTTTAAAAACAAGTCAGTTATAAGTCTAAACATGGAAATATAAATAAGCCATGATAGCAGGATTTAAAAGGAGAACTGAAAGAAATAATAAAGAAGAGCCCTCGGCTCAGCATAGCATATATCTCGACAGCAAATATGCAATGATGTACAGGGGGAAAGCTCTCGGATCTCGGTCCGTAGTCCCAATTTAAATATGCTATGCAGTACAGGGGGAAAGCTCCCGGATCTCAGTCTATAGTCCCAATTTAAATATGCTATGCAATACAGGGGAAAAGCTCTCGGATCTCGGTCCGTAGTCCCAATTTGAATATGCTATGCAGTACAGGGGGAAAGCTCTCGGATCTCGATCTGTAGTCCCAATTTAAATAAGCAATGCAGAAGTCTATCGGATACGGTTTTATTGAACAGTTCAAGAAAACAACAGGCAAGAATAAGGTAAACTACCTAAGCATGGTGCAATTAGTAGCAAATAAGAGAAATTCAAGTAAGGACAGGTAGGCATGCTTATTCTTACGCTAACTACTCAGTTATGACATAAGCAGTAATATATGAATGAAAATGAGTTATGTCATGGAAGAAAAAGTGGAATTTTAGCAACAATGACCCGTGTACGCACTCGTCACCTCACGTACACGGTGTCCACATAACAAAATCAGTATGAAAATACCTAAGGGGAAGTCCCCAACACAGAGTTAGGCAAGCCATTTACCTTGATTGCGTTAATCAACTCAATATGACGCTCTTGCCACGAGTATCCGACTCCGGGTGGCCCAAATCTATTCAATTCGATTGCATAATGTAAATATCACTTCAAGAAAACAAAATAGCTAATTAATTTGAAGCTAATACGCGAAATTAAGAAATTCGCCCAAAAAATCCCCGGGCCCACGTCTCGGGTTCGGGAAAAAATTATATTTTCTGGACACCCATTCACACACGAGTCTAATCATATAAGAATCTCTCAAATCGGAGGTCAAAAACCCAATCAAAACTCAATAATTTGATCTATGAAGTTCATCCACTTTTTCCCAAATTTTCCACCCAAATTCGAATTTTAAGGACTAGATTTAAGTTAGGAATCATGGAAATTGATCCAAGTAGGTTAGAAATCACTTACCCAAGTTACCCAGGTGCAAAAGTCTCCAAAAATCTCCCCTCCCGAGCTCTTAAATTCAAAATGGTGAAAATAACATAAACACTCGGAATTTTGTATAAACAACCCAGGAATACTGCACCTGCGACTCTTGGACCGCACCTGCAGAAAATCCATCGCACGTGCGGGAACTCACTTAACAGGGTTGGGGCCGCACCTGCGGTCAATTGGTCGCACCTGCGGTACCCTACCTGCGGAACCCAGACCGCACATGCGACCACTGGCATCCCCTGCCTAAATTCCTCACCTGCTGGCCAAATTCCGCACCTGCGAGCCCGCACCTGCGGTTCCCCATCCGCAGGTGCGGAACACCAGAATCAGCAATGGTTCAGCTGTGTTCCAAGTTCTAAAATCACCGGAAACACCCCCGAGACCTCAACCAAACTTACCAATCAGTCCTAATACTTCATTCAAACTTAGTCGAGCCTTCAAAACACATCCCATAACATCAAAATCATCAAATATGCATAGATTCAAACCTAAGAACTTATGAAATTTCTAGAATTCATATCTGATGCGGAAACACGTCTAAACTCATCCGAATAGCCTCAAATTTTGCACACATGTCATAAATGACATTACGGACCTACTCACGATTTCGGAATTCCATTCCGAGTCCGATATCAAATACCTATCAGCCAAAATCGCCGAAAATCCAACTTTAGCCAATTTAAGCCTAAATCTACAACTGACCTCGAAAACATATTCTGAATACGCTCCTAACCCCGTAATCACCCAACGAAGCTAACGGAGACGACGGAATTCCATTATGGATCCGTCTTCACACAGTTCTAGCTACAGCCTGATTTTAAAAGCAAAAATCCACATTTAAGGACTACGTGTTCAAAAGTCACTCTGAATTTCACCACTCAACGCTCTGACAAGCTCCAATAGCATAAATAGAAATGGGAGAAGCAGTTATTAGGGGATCGAGGCGCTAACTCTCAAAAACAACCAACCGGGTCGTTATAGCTCAATTCATATCAAAAAGGTTCAATTCATATAAAAAATATTTAATTCATAAATTAAAAGTTCAATTCATATCCTAAAATTTTAATTTATAAACTAAAATTCCAATACATAAAGTAAAAGTCCAATTCATATCCTAAAATTTCAATTCATACCCTAAAGGCTCAATTCATATCCTAAAGGTTCAATTCATATCAAAAAGGTTCAATTCATAAATTAAAAGTTCAATTCATATCCTAAATTTTAAATTTATAAACTAAAATTTCAATACATAAAGTAAAAGTCCAATTCATATCCTAAAAGTTCGATTCATACCCTAAAGGCTCAATTCATATCAAAAATGTTCAATTCATATAAAAAAGGTTCAATTCATATCAAAAAGGTTCAATTCATAAATTAAAAGTTCAATTCATATCCTAAAATTTCAATTTATAAACTAAAATTCCAATACATAAACTAAAACTCCAATTCATACCCTAAAAGTTCAATTCAGATCCTAAAGGCTCAATTCATATCCTAAAGGTTCAATTCATATCCTAAAATTTCAATTCATATCCAAAAATTTCAATTTATAAACTAAAATTCAAATACATAAACTAAAAGTCCAATTCATATCCTAAAAGTTCAATTCATATCCTAAAGGCTCAATTCATATCCTAAAGGTTCAATTCATATCCTAAAGTTTCAATTCAACGCTAATTAAACTAATTAGTTAATAAAATTAATTAACAAAACTAATTAAAACAAGACCTAAACCCTAATCCTCAATAAAATACAATGTTCAAAGAATTGAAACACTAATTGAAACAATAAACTACAATATTGAAATAATTGAAGCAAATACTACAAATAACAAACATTCAAGATATAATTCAAACCTAGCTTTTTTTTAGGGGGAGGAGAAGAGGGGGGGGAGGGGGGGGGGCAGTGGGCAGTGGTCCGGCGACTCCAAGTGGCGACGAGCAGTGGTCCGGCGACAGTAGTGGTCCGGCGATAACAGTGGTCCGGCGAGGGCAGTGGGGAATAGAGAAGGGGAGGGAAAGAGAGGGTTGGGGAAATTTTGGGAAAGATAATATGAAAAATGGGGAAAACCCGTCTTTGTCTCTATTTTTAGGAAAAGCGACCAAAGTTGGTCGCTATTTTTGGTCTGTAAATAAGTTTTGACCGTTTGACCAAAAATAGCGACCAACCTTGGTCGCTATTTTAAAAAAAAAATTAAATTAGTTTTTTCTTTTTTTTTTTTGTTTTTAAATATTCTAAGCTATAAAAAAATTATTATTAGCTATAAATAATTATTGTATTTAACTAAAATTATTATAAATAATTATTAACTAGGTAATTAATTTTAATAGATTATAAATGCATCTATGTAAAGTAATTTTTTAAGTTATATTTAAGTATATGAGTAATTTCATACACACGCATAAACTATATTGTAACTGATGATCAATTTTATACATTGCTATGTACGAATAATTAATGAATTGATAAACCAATATATATATATATATACACACACACACAGAGAGACACTTCACTGTAATACTATAACGTATATATAACTTGTTATAGTATATGTTAGTGTGTGTATATATATAACACACACTTTGTGCTGTTTTAACTACATATATAGCATGTTATAGTATATGATAGTAGTATTCATTATTTGTATTATAACAGAGTTAATGAATTACATTCATTCATAACTAGGTAATAAGTCGACGAATCAATTTGTAACGACCCGGTTGGTCGTTACGTGGAATCTACATTTAATTTACTGTTATTGCTTTGTCATAGGTTGGTTATACTGTTTATGATGTGTTAGAGTTGGTAGGCTCGGAATCGGAATGGTTATAGTGAGAATTTAGTCATTTAGTCTTTTAAAATAGCCTTAAAGTGGAAAAAGTCAACTGCGAGTTGACTTATTAGTAAACGAACTCGGAATGTGGATGTTATGGCTCAGATAGATTCTTTAGATGATTTAGGACTGAGGAGTGTGTCAGGAATAATTTTGTGATGTCCGGTGTAGAATTAGGCTTGAATTGGCGAAAGTTAGTTTTTGGTGATTTCCTATCGGCAGTAGAAAATAGGCTATCGTGGTTGGAATGGAATTCCGACAGTTGGAACAAAATCGTAATGTCGTTTTGGATGTGTCTGCAAAATTTCAGGTCAATCGGATGTGTTTTGGACAGTTTCAGCATCATTGGTGGATTTTAGAAATTTGAAAGTTCTTAAGCTTGAATTCGATGTGATTTTGATGTTTTGATGTTATTTTTTGTGTTTCGAGGGTGCAACTAAGTTTTAATGATAATTTATGATGTGTTGGTATAGTTAGTTGGGGTCCTGAGGGGCTCGGGATTGATTCCGGGTGGTTAACGGATCATTTCGTTGTTTGGCACTTGGGTTGTTTTTGTTGGTGTGATGTTGCAGAGATTTTGGTCATCGCGTTCGCGGAAGGTTATCTGGGGAGGTGGCTATTCCATTCTCCGCATTCGCAAAGTGGCTGATGCAAACACGAGGGTGTAGGGTGAGGAAGCAATGCGTTCACGGTTGTTGGGATGCGATCGCGAAGAGGACTGGGGGATTGGGGACCCCAGGGGATTTGGCTTGTGCGATCGTGAAGAGGCGACCGCGTTCGAGGAGGGTGAACCAGGTTAGGCACCGCGAACGCAACCCAGATGGTGTGTTCGCGTAGGGTAAATTGAGGCCTGGAGAGTTTGTTCTCGCGAACGCGGTTACTGGGCCACGTTCGCAATGAAGAAAAAACTGGACAGTTAAATTAAAACCCTTCCGCGACCATAACCTATCTTTCCACCATTTTTGAACGGGAAGAAGCTTTTGAGGTGATTTTTAAGAGAGGAAATCATTGTTCTTCATTGAGGTAAGGAGTTTGGACCCTAAAACTCGATTATATGTGATTAAGGATCAAAATATCAATGTTTAATTCATGAAAATCAGTAGAAAAAGATGGAATTAGGGCTTGAGAATATGAGACCTTTTAGGGATGATTTGAGGGGTCAAACGAACTCCGATCTTTGAGTTCTCTATATATACGGACTCGTCAGATGATGAAGAACATTTTGGTATAAAATTTGTCGAGTTCTGAGACGCGGTCCTGGGGGTCGGGCTTTGGCTAATTTCGGGTTTTGTGCTAAAATTGGTATTTTTCAATTGGAATTCATTCCCTTAGCATAATTTGATGAGAAAAGTCTGACTTTATAGATTTGGAGTACTCGGAAGTTGATTCGAGAGGCAAGCGTGTTGCGGAATAGTTTCGGACTAGTTTGAGGTAAGTAATTTCTTTAAATCCCGTCTTGAGGGTATGAAACCCCGTACTTTACATCCATTCATGGATTTGGAGTGGGGCACACACTGGATGACGAGTGTGGGGCGTGCACGAATTGGAAATTTGGAAAAATGTACCTTTTTAGGCAACTATTGAGTTGCGAAACTGCTTTTAAAGCTTATTCTCTATAGTACTACTATGATTTGATATAATTGGGTTGTAAGCCATGTTTGGGGCCTAATGCCAACCTGTTTAACCCCTTGGGGCTATTTTACTGATATTCCTCAATTTGAAACTATGATTTACACTCAGTCTTTCTTGTGAAATTGTTGGCACTCCTATTTGATGATATTATTATATTTTGAAATGAAATACTATTTTGGGTCGAGAACCCTGTTTATTTATGGTCCGAGCGGCATGTTGAGAGTGTCTGACTGAGTGAGGCCGAGGGCCAATATTGTGAGGATGTTATGATATGAGAGAGGCCGAGAGCCTGAGAGATGATTTATGCCATGATGTGGCTTGTTTATAGCGCTTGGGCGGTAGAAGCCCCTCCGGAGTCTGTACACCCCCAGTGAGCGCAGGTACTTACTGAGTGCGAGTGCTGAGTGATGAGTGATTGGGAGGCATGAGTGACAGTGAGGTTGCCCGCGGGGCTGATACTGAGTGATGGTGAGGTGCTGAGGGAAATTGTTACGAGTGATGATTATGGCACGATAGGTAGTTCTATGATGATATTTTACTGAGTTTTGACTATGATTCGCTTCATTCTTCAAACTGATTTTATTGAGAGTTTTACTGAGAAATGTTTGGAAAATATACTTGTTTCAAAGGATTTCATGGAATTTGATTTTCGAATTTATGTATACTGTATTGAGACTTGATGTTTTACTATTTTGTGGATTGGTGTTTTGTTTTGTGTGTTTCATATTCTTCATACTGTGATTTATTTTCATTACTACTGAGTTGGCGTACTCATCATTACTCCATCCACCTCTGTGTGCAGATCTAGGTACTAGTTCGGAGCAGTAGTCGTCCGAGTTCGTTGTCATCAGCTTATGGGATTTCGAGGTAGCTATCCATCGTCCGCAGCTTCTCCATTTCCCTTCCTTATTTAATTTTAGTATTTCATTCCTAGACATTGGTTATGACATTAGCAGAGTTATATTTTATTCTTAGATGCTCGTGATCGGTTGACTCCATTCTTGGGAGAATTGCTTAGATTGTTAGATTATTATTGGGGCGTAAAGACTTAAAGAAATTATTTTATACTCTGTTTGCTGCTTATTATTGATTTTTGAAATATTATAATAGAACAAATGGGTAGTAATGTGATGGTTGGCTAGCCTAGTTCCACGATAGGCGCCATCACGACCTGTTAGAATTTGGGGTCGTGACAAGTTGGTATCAGAGCTCTAGGTTACATAAGACTCAACGATCATGAGCAGGTTCAGTAGAGTCTTGCGGATCGGTACGGAGACGTCTTTACTTATCTTCGAGAGGCTACAAAACTCTTAGGAAAAATCTCATTTTCTTGAACTCTTTTGTGCCATTCTATTGGTTCCTAAAATCTAAACTACTGTTGTTTCATTCTCTCACAGATGGTGAGGACACGCACTACCGATCAGGGTGACCAGACACCAGCCAGACCCACAAGGGGTCGAGGCCGTGGTGGAGTTAGGGGACCAGCCTGCGTAGCAGCCGGGACAGTACCGCAGGATCCCTCTATCATCCAGGATCAGGTTCCCGTTGAGGGTGCTCCAGCGGGATAGCTCAGGCACCGGCAGTGCCTATTGTTATTCCGGGTCTTCAGGAGACCCTAGCTCAGATATTGATGGTGTGTACCAATTTGGCCTAGGCAGTTGCTATGTCCACTACAGCCACTACAGCTCAGGCCGGGGGAGGTATCCAGACTCCAGCTGCCCGGACACCTGAGCAGGTTGTACAGGGTATTCAGGCACCGGGGGTAGTCCCAGCCTAGCCGGTTGCCCCATTTCAGGACTATGTAGTCCTTGTTATGCCCGAGGATGAGCAGCGTAGGCTGGAGAGGTTCAGTAGACTTCAGCCTCCGACTTTCAGCGGCACATATGGTGAGGATGCCCAAGGTTTTCTGGATAAATGCCAGAGGATACTACGTACTGGCGTATTTTGGAGACCAGTGGCGTCTCATTTGCTACATTTCAGTTTGTGGGTGCTGCTTTCACTTGGTGGGAGGCATTTGAGAGGCGTAGGCCGGTTGGTTCAGCACCCCTTACCTGGAAGTAGTTCCCCACGATCTTTTTGGAGAAGTATGTTCCTCAGTCCAACAGAGAGGAGCAGCACAAGCAGTTTGAGCAGCTGCGCCAGGGAGAGTTGTTAGTTACTCAGTAGGAGATACGATTTTCCGAGTTGGCTAGACATGCTTCTGAGTTAGTCCCTACTGATAGGGAGAGGATCAGGAGGTTTGTAGATGGTCTCACGTATCAATTTCGGATTTTGATGACCAGGGAGAGAGTGTCTGGAGCTACATTTGAGGAGGTTGTTGACATTGCTCGGGAAATTGAGTCGGTTCGTAGGCAGGAGCGTGAGGAGAGGGAGGCCAAGAGGCCTCGGGGATCAGGTAGTTTCAGCGGAGGCCCTTCCAGGGGCAGTTTCATCACAGCAGAGGTCGTCCATTTAGACCTCCACAGCCAGCTCCCCCAGCTTACAGTGGTGCATCTTCGGGGAAGGGTCCTCGCAGTTCTCATCAGAGACGTTCATCTTTAGTGCCCTTCCAACTCAGAGCTCCTCCAGAGCATCATCATATCGGGGTTCTTCTATGAACGTTTCATCCGGCGGTTATCATGGTGGAAGGGGTTCTCTTCAGTCCCCATCTCCAGCTCCAGGTTGTTGTTTTGAGTGTGGAGAGTTCGGACATGGGTGGAGATAGTGTCCCCATCGTCCTGGTAGTTCATCTCAGTAGAGGGTTTAGCCCTCGACTTCAGCCCCAGTTGCTTCACCACCTACCCAGGCAGCCAGGGGTGGTGGTCAAGCAGCTAGAGGACGCCCTAGAGGGGGAGGTCAAGCAGGTGGAGGCCAGCCACGTATTTATGCACTTCCGGCTAGGCCTGATGCTATGGCCTCAGATGCGGTGATAACAGGTAATATCTCAGTTTGTCACACTGATGCTTTGGCTTTATTTGACCCTGGTTCCACATACTCTTGTGTCTCATCCTATTTTTCTCACTTTCTAAATATGCCCCGTGAGTCTTTAGTTACGTCTGTTCATGTTTCGACTCCGGTGGGCGATACTATTGTTGTGGACCGTGTGTGTCGGACGTGTCTTATATCTATTGGGGGTCTGGAGACCCGAGTAGATTTGATGTTACTCAGTCTGGTTGATTTTGATGTGATTTTGGGCATGGATTGGTTCCATGCCATGCTATCCTTAATTGTCACGCTAAGACCGTGACCTTAGATATGCCTGGAGTTCCGAGAGTTGAGTGGAGAGGGTCTATAGAGCATGTGCCTAGCAGAGTGATTTCTTATTTTAAGGCTCAGTGTATGGTTGAGAAAGGGTGTGAGTCTTATCTTGATTTTGTGAGAGATGTTAGTAGTGAGACTCCTTCTATTGATTCAGTCCCTGTAGTCTGTGATTTTCTAGACGTATTTCCTACAGACCTGCCAGGAATGCCACTTGACAGGGATATTGATTTTGGTATTGACCTGGTGACAGACATTCAGCCTATCTCTATTCCACCTCACTGCATGGCACCAGCAGAGTTGAAATAATTGAAATAGAAGCTTCAGGAGCTCTTAGATAAGGGGTTCATTCGTCCTAGTGTGTCACCTTGGGGTGCACCGGTGTTGTTTGTGAAAAAGAAAGATGGCTTCATGCGTATGTGTATTGATTATAGACAGCTGAATAAGGTTACGGTGAAGAACCGGTATCTTTTCCCCGTATTGATGACTTGTTTGATCAACTTCAGGGAGCTTGAGTGTTCTCTAAGATTGATTTGAGATCGGGGTATCATCAGTTGAAGATTTGGGATTCTGACATTCCGAAGACTGCCTTCAGAACCAGATATGGTCATTATGAGTTTCTGGTTATGTCATTTGGGATTACCAATGCCCCAGCCGCGTTCATGCAATTGATGAACAGTGTGTTTCAGCCTTACCTTGATTCATTTGTCATTATGTTCATTGATGACATCCTGGTGTATTCTCATAGCCAGGAAGAGCATGCTCAGCATTTGAGAGTTGTGTTGCAGAGGTTGAGGGAGGAGAAGATTTATGCAAAATTCTCCAAGTGTGAGTTTTGGCTTGGTTCAGTAGCTTTCTTGGGGCTCGTGGTGTCTAGTGAGGCTATTCAGGTTGATCCGAAGAAGATTGAGGCGGTGTAGAGTTGTCCAAGATTGTCCTCAGCTACGGAGATTAGGAGTTTCCTTGGTCTGGCGGGTTATTACCGTCGCTTTATGGACGGATTCTAAACTATTGATTCACCATTTACCAGATTGACCCAGAAAGGTGCTCCATTCAGATGGTCTGATGAATGTGAGGAGAGCTTTCAGAAGCTCAAGTCAGCATTGACCATAGCTCCGGTACTAGTTTTGCCTACTGGTTCGGGTTCTTACACAATTTATTGTGATGCTTCTAGAGTTGGTTTGGGAGCGGTATTGATGCAGGACGGTAGGGTGATTGCCTACGCGTCTAGACAGTTGAAGGTGCACGAGAAGAACTATCCAGTGCACGATATTGAGTTAGCTGCCATTGTTCATGACTTAAAGATTTGGCGTCATTATTTGTATGGGGTACGGTGTGATATTTTCACTGATCATCGTAGTTTGCAGTATCTGCTAAGGCAGAAGGAATTGAATTTGCGTCAGAGGAGATAGTTAAAGATTCTCAAGGATTATGACGTCACTATTTTGTATCATCCGGGGAAGACCAATGTAGTGGGTGTTTCTTTGAGTCGCAGGGCCGAGAGTTTGGGGAGTCTAGCTTACCTTTCAGCAGCAAAGCGACCATTAGCACTTGATGTTCAAGCTTTAGCGGGTCAGTTGGTGAGATTGGATTTGTCAGACCCTCCGCGGTTATTAGCTAGCATGGCTTCCCGGTCTTCTCTTTATGATCAGATTAGAGCTCGACAGTATGATGATCCACATTTGCTAGTACTTCAGGATAGGGTCCGTCGAGATGATGCCAGGGATGTGACTATTGGTGATGACGGTTTTATGAGGATGCAGGACCGTATTTGTGTGCCCAATGTTGATGGGCTTCGAGAGTTGATATTAGCAGAGGCCCACAGCTCGCGATATTCCATCCATCCGGGTGTCGCGAAGATGTATTAGGACTTGAGACAACAGTATTGGTGGAGCCGTATAAAGAGAGATATTGTTGAGTATGTAGCACGGTGTCTCAACTGCCAGTAGGTCAAGTATGAGCACCAAAGACCAGGTGAATTACTTCAGAGGTTAGTTATTCCAGAGTGGAAGTGGTAGCGGATCACTATGGACTTTGTAGTTGGGCTTCCACGGACTTCGAAGGGTTTTGATGTTATTTGGGTCATTGTGGATAGATTGACTAAGTCCGCGCACTTCATTCATGTTGGTACTACTTATACTTCAGAGCGGTTAGCTGGTATTTACATTAGGGAAGTTGTCCGGTTGCATGGAGTTTCGGTTTCTATTATTTCTAACAGAGGTATTCAGTTCACATCTCAGTTTTGGAAGGCCGTGCAGAGAGGTATGTGTACTCAGGTAGAGTTGAGCACAGCATTTCATCCTCAGATCGACAGGCAGTCGAAACGGACTATTCAGATTTTGGAGGACATGTTACGTGCTTGTGTGATTGATTTTGGTGGTTCATTGGATCCGTTTCTGCCACTAACAGAGTTGTGTATATAATAACAGCTACCAGTCCAGTATTCAGATGGCCCCGTATGAAACTTTATATGGTAGGAGGTGTAGATCTCCGGTTGGTTAGTTCGAGCCCGGTGAGGCTAGGCTATTGGGCACAAATTTGATTCAGTATGCGTTGGAGAAGGTGAAGTTGATTCAGGAACGACTTCGCACGGCGTAGTCTAGGCAGAAGAGTTATGCGGACCGTAAGGCCCGGGATGTGTCTTTTATGGAAGGTGATAAGGTACTGCTGAAGGTATCACCCATGAAGGGTGTTATGAGGTTCGGAAAGAGGGGAAAGTTGAGTCCCCGGTTTATTGGTCCTTTTGAGGTACTTCAGAAGGTTGGAGAGGTGGCTTATAAACTTGCCTTGCCATCCAGCTTGTCATGTGTTTATTCGGTATTTCATGTGTCGATACTCAGGAAATATGTTGGTGACCCGTCTCATGTGTTAGACTTCAGCACAGTTCAACTTGAGGGTTATATGTCATGTGAGGTAAAGCCAATAGCAATTTTGGATCGTCAGGTCAGAAAGTTGAGGTCTAAGAATATAGCTTCAGTAAAGGTACAGGGAGAGGTCAGTCAGTGGAAGAGGCCACTTAGGATACCGAGCAGGAGATGTAGAGCAGATATCCTCACTTGTTTGAGACTCCATGTATATTTCTAGACACGTTCGAGGATGAACGTTTGTTTAAGAGGGGGAGAATGTAACGACCCGGTCGGTCGTTACGTAGAATCTGCATTTAATTTACTGTTATTGCCTCGTCATAGGTTGGTTATACTGTTTATGATGTGTTAGAGTTGGTAGGCTCGGAATCGGAATGGTTATAGTGAGAATTTAGTCATTTAGTCTTTTAAAATAGTCTTAAAGTGGGAAAAGTCAACTAAGAGTTGATTTATTGGTAAACAGCCTTGGAATGCGAATTTTATGGCTCAGATAGCTTTGTTAGGTGATTTAGGAATTAGGAGTGTGTCCGGAATAATTTTGTGATGTCCGGTGTAGAATTAGGCTTGAATTGGCGAAAGTTGGTTTTTGGTGATTTCCGGTCGACAGTGAAAAATAGGCTATCGGGGTCATAATGGAATTCCGACAGTTGGAACAGGTTCTTAATGTCGTTTTGGATGTGTCTGCAAATTTTCAGGTCAATCGTATGTGTTTTGGACAGTTTCGGCATCGTTGGTGGATTTTAGAAATTTAAAAGTTCTTAGGCTTGAATTCGATGTGATTTTAGTGTTTTGATGTTATTTTTAGTGTTTCGAGCGTGAAACTAAGTTTGAATGATCATTTATGATGTGTTGGTATAGTTAGTTGGGGTCCCGAGGGGCTCGGGATTGATTCCGGGTGGTTAACGGATCATTTCGTTGTTTGGCACTTAGGTTGTTTTTGCTGGTGTGATATTGCAGAGATTTTGGTCATAGCGATCGCGGGTGGGGTCCCGCGTTCGCGGAAGGTTATCTGGGGAGGTGGCTATTTAGTTCTCCGCATTCGCGAAGGGGCTGATGCGAACGCGAGGGTGTAGGGTGAGGAAGCAGTGTGTTCGCGGTTGTTGGGATGCGATCGCGAAGAGGACTGGGGGATTGGTGACCCCAGGGGATTTGGCTTGTGCGATCGCGAAGAGGCGGCCGCGTTTGCGGAGGGTGAATCGGGTTAGGAACCGCGAACGCGACCCAGATGGTGCGTTCGCATAGGGTAAAGTGAGGCCTGGAGAGTTTGTTCTTGCGAACGCGGGTAGTGGGACGCGTTCGCAATGAAGAAATAACTGGACAGTTAAATTAAAACCCTTCTGCGACCATAACCTATTTTTCCACCATTTTTGAACGGGAAGAAGCTTTTGAGGCGATTTTTAAGAAAGGAAATCATTGTTCTTCATTGAGGTAAGGATTTTGGACCCTAAAACTCGATTATATGTGATTAAGGATCAAATATCAGTGTTTAATTCATGAAAGTCAGTAGAAAAAGATGGAATTA
Organism: Nicotiana undulata; assembly: GCA_005239495.1. Lineage (NCBI taxonomy): Eukaryota > Viridiplantae > Streptophyta > Magnoliopsida > Solanales > Solanaceae > Nicotiana > Nicotiana undulata. The sequence continues at coordinate 17,239 of ML251693.1, read as the reverse complement.
GGGCTTGAGAATATGAGACCCTTTAGGGATGATTTGAGGGGTCAAACGAAATCCGAATTTTGAGTTCTTTATATTTACGGACTCGTGAGATGATGAAGAACATTTTGGTATAAAATTTGTCGAGTTCCGAGACGCAGGCCCAGGGGTCGAGCTTTGGCTAATTTCGGGTTTTGTGCTAAAATTGGTATTTTCAATTGGAATTCTTTCCCTTAGCATAATTTGATGATAAAAGTCTGATCTTTAAAGATTTGGAGCACTCGTAAGTTGATTCGAGAGGCAAGCGTGTTGCGGAATAGTTTCGGGCTAGTTTGAGGTAAGTAATGTCTTTAAATCTTGTCCTGAGGGTATGAAACCCCGGACTGTACATCCTTTCACGGATTTGGAGTGACGCACACACTGGATGACAAGTGTGGGGCGTGCACGAATTGGAAATTTTGAAAAATGTACTTTTTTAGGCAACTATTGAGTTGTGAAACTTCTTTTAAAGCTTATTCTCTATAGTACTACTATGATTTGATATAATTGGGTTGTAAGCCATGTTTGGGGCCTAGTGCCGACCTGTTTAACCCCTTGGGGGCTATTTTACTGATATTCCTCACTTTGAAACTATGATTTTACACTCAGTCTTTCTTGTGAAATTGTTGGCACTCCTATTTGATGATATTACTATATTTTGAAATGAAATACTGTTTTGGGTCGAGAACCTTGTTTATTTATGGCTCGAGTGGCATGTTGAGAGTGTCTGACTGAGTGAGGTCGATGGCTAATATTGTGAGGATGTTATGATATGAGAGAGTTGGTGTACTCATCATTACTCCCTGCACCTCTGTGTGCAGATCCAGGTACTAGTTCGGAGCAGTAGTCGTCTGAGTTCGTTGTCATCAGCTTGTGGGATTTCGAGGTAGCTGTCCAGCGTCTGCAGCTTCTCCATTTTCCTTCCTTATTTAGTTTTAGTATTTCATTCCTAGACATTGGTTATGACATTAGCAGAGTTATATTTTATTCTTAGATGCTCGTGATCGGTTAACTTCGGTCATGGGAGAATTGTTTAGATTGTTAGATTATTATTAGGGCGTAAAGACTTAAAGAAATTATTTTATACTTTGTTTGCTGCTTATTATTGATTTTTGAAATATTATAATAGAACAAATGGGTAGTAATATGATGGTTGGCTAGCCTAGTTCCACGATAGGCGCCATCACGACCTCGGGTTCTTTTAGGGATTGATTGACTTGTCAAGATCCTAATTAGTATATATAATTTTCCATCAAATATACATGTGTGTAAATTTATTCATCGACTTATAACCTACTCTGATGTATCCTTGAATATTCAAAATAAAACACCACGACCTATATCAATTAATCTGTTATAATTGATTCGTCGACTTATAACGTAGTGATGAATGAATGTAACTAATTAACTCTGTTATAATACAAATACTGAATACAATATCATATACTATAACATGCTATATATGTAGTTAAAGCAGCATGAAATGTGTGTGTTATATATATACACACACTAACATATATTATAACAAGATATATATACGTTATAGTATTACAGTGAAGTATCTGTGTGTGTGTCTATATATATATATACACACACACACACACACACACATGAAGCGCTAGTAACACAGGTTCGAGTTATTTTAGGGATTTATACACAAGTAAATTGATTCATCGACTTATAACCTACTCAGATGCATTATTGAATATTAAAAACAAAACGTCTCGACTTATCTCTCTCTCTCTCTCTCTCTCTCTCTATCTCTCTCTCTCTCTCTCTCTCTATATATATATATATATATATATATATAACGCGCTTCGTTGTATAATTTTAACTACATATATAGCATGTAGAGTATATTTTAGTGTATTCATCTCTTGTATTATTATTTAGATAGTAAATATAAAAGTGATTAGCGACCAAAGTTGGTCGCTAAATTTAAATCAGATTTATTTTATATTTTATATAATATTTAAAATAATAATATAATTATTAAACGTAAGAACTGGGTCCCAGATTAGCGACCAAAGTTGGTCTCTATCTGCTTCCCCTTTCTTAAGCGACCAACTTTGGTCGCTAATTTTAAATTTTATTTATTTATATTTTATAAAAAAATTTAAAATAATAATATAATTATTAAACGTAAGAACTGGGTCCCAGATTAGCGACCAAAGTTGGTCTCTATTTGCTTCCCCTTTCATAAGCGACCAATTTTGGTCGCTAATTTTAAATTTTATTTATTTATATTTTATAAAAAAATTTAAAATAATAATATAATTATTAAAATTTTATAACTGGGTCCCACTTTAGCGACCAAACTTTGGTAGCTAATTTCAATATTTTTTTAACCAAGCAAGTCTGACTAGTCCGATCAACATTTTGACCACATTATCGACCAAAAAGCGACCAACCTTGGTCGCTAATGTATTTATAATAATTATTTAATAATTTTCTCCAAAATAGCGACCAACTTTGATCGCTTTTCTTGACAAACCAATTTTGGTGGCAAATTGTTGGTCGCTTTTTTCCGGATTTTTAGTAGTGATAATATACTGGAGTTCCAATATACTTATGCTGGAACTCCAGTATATTATGCTGGAGTATTTTTCGGATTTTAAATAGTATTTTCGTTCAAATTTATTGGCCAAATTTCAATTACTTATAAAAATATGACTATTTTTAAATGACCACTTGTAAATCTGGCTATTTTTTATTTTCTCCCCCTTTAAGCTTGGGGCGAAGTGCACTAAAAGTCATATTTGGGCCACTGTGGTATGTCTTCTTCTTAATATCCACAATATCAATGAGGATTTTCATCTCGCAATCAAGTATGTCTCTCCAATTGTATAAGCTCGCCACCTTATTCTTACAGGAGTGGCAATTGAAGTTTGAATTACATAGTTCCACTTAAGGATAAAATTTCATAAACATATGCAATGTTTTAGTCACAAAAAATGTTAGAAAATTACATCAAATTGGTCAGTACTACTGCCGTTTCTTTTTATTCTCTTTATTCTTTCTCTTTCTCCAATAGCCTGAATTGGAGAAAGAGTTATTTCAGGACACAAGCCTGAATTCTGAACTACACAACTTGAACTTTCGATAGGGTATACCTTAAGTTTGAATTGAAAAAATTGAACTTCAAGACACTAAAGCTGAAATTGTGATGTTTGGATTATAAAAACTATGAATGGAAGATATATTGTATACGGGTAAAATCGGGGATAATGCATGCCCTGATTTCCCGATGAAGAAAACGGAAGAAGTGCATGGACGCATGAGATTGAAATCAAGGTTGGGAGCCCTTCATATCAAGATACATGAAAGGTGGACGATGTGTTCATCATCGGGCATGATAAACCGATGGTCCCCGAACCCAGAACGAGTTCTAAGACCTCGAAAAACACGGTAAGTGGTTACCCAAAACGAATAGAGAGTCGTGATATTCGACCTAACTACATATCACGGCATAGATCTCGCTCGATGTCGGTTACGGATCAGTAATTAATGAGAAAGAAAGATATTTACCTTTTTTTCTAGACTTGTTCTAGGGATGAAACCCTCCTACTATATAAAGGAAAAGTTTTTCTTTTGTAACACGCAAATCAAAGCAATTCAAGTTTATTTTTGTGCTTACTAGCTACTGTCAAAGTTCCTATTTAACTGTTTTGTTCTTCGTTCTCAATCGGGCTCGAACCAAGTATCTGATCGAGGATGAGGTCATTGTTTGATCCAAGTTCAGGCTAGGCCATAACACTACAATTGTTTTGGTCATTTAATTCATCTTTAATTCATTTATCTAATGTACTTAATTGCTTTGTGTTGAATCAAACCATGTATTCTTAAAATCACATACAAATTTAATTATTATCCGATTTAAGGGTAAACAGTTTGGTGCCCATTGATCTAGGTGGTGCCCGAATATAAGAGGCTACGGCCACCCTAAAAATGGCTCGGAGACGTCCGAAGTATGTAGCCAGAAAGTAAGGCCCTTAAGAAAAATCGAAATCTACTAAAAGGTTATCCTCGGCAAAAAATTTGAAGCCATAATTAAACCAAAGTAGCATCGGAGTCGGGCTCCGTTCAAACCTATGAAAAATGGATGCTCCAAAAATTCATCTGATTTTATGCTAATACGCAAATAAAAATTTCAAGTAGATGATGGAAAAGTAAAGATTCGATATTGCTAGAAAGGGAAAAAATTTATATACTCCAAAATATATTTACAAAGGCACGATAGAACGGACTCAAAATAAACAACAGGAAAAAAACTAAGGCATCTATGCCTCGTCTTTACTCGGGGCACGACTCGTCGACAGAACCGTCAGGACCCTCGAAGCCCTTGGAACCCTCGGAGCCTTCGGACCCTCGTGCTCATAGAGCTCCTTTGCCTCGGTCTCGAGCTTTCTAGATTTTTCAATATCGGCCGATAGTTCAAAACCTCGGGCATGAATATCTTCGATGGTATCTCTACGGGACAACCACTTTATGTACGCAGTCTTCGTCTTTAAGAGGATCTCGGCTACCTTCACATCAGCCTTATATTGGGACACCATTTCCTAGACATCGGTAGAGGCTGCGTCCAATTTGGACCTTACTGCGGCATATTCTTGTCCGAGAGCATCTTGTTCCGTGACGACCGAGCTCAATTGTGCCCGGAGATCATCATTCATCTGAGACCACTTATCGACTTTGTCCTTCGCCACCCCGAGTTAGTTTTCGGCCGATGCCAGCTCCGTCCTCACAACATCCTTCTCTGAAACCAACAGGTCCATCTTTCCCTTCTACACTTTGTTTGTGGCCTTGACCTCGTCCATCTCAGCTCGAAGCGGGTCGATCAAGTCTATCTTCTCTTAGACCTGTGAAGTTGTGCTGTTAGTCACCACGACTAGCTACTCATTTTTAGCCTCAAAGATCTTTACCTTCTCAACCAGGTTGGCGTGTTCCTGCTTCAAGGTCGAGGCCGCCTTCTGAGCTTTTTCTAGCTCGGCCTGGAGAATAATGAAGTCTTTGAGGGCCTCGTCTTGCTGCTCACCAAGAGCCCTGTACATGTCCTTCTTCCAGGCCTGCTCTTTGAGCTCGAAATCGAGCTGGCTAATCTCCAAGCGGTACAAGAAAAATCTTTCATGATGAAGCACTGAAGAATGAAAATCAATGAAGTTAGTATAGCACATCGAAAACCAAAGTGAGATTCACAAAGGAGTACAAACGGTTGATGCCTTACCAGGTTCAGTGCCTGTTGTGCCTCGTTGAAGAGGCTCGACGTGCCCACTTCGTTCATCTTTGCCTGTTCCTCTTCGGTCACCAGGCATCGAAGGTAGTTGGCTATGCCCACCGGAGAAGACAAGACCCGAGCATCTTCCGATATTGTAAGAACAAATGTTCTCTTACGCTCAGGGTCAACGCTCGGAGCAGGAAATTGCTTCACTAATTTTTGGCTCGAACTCGGCCCGCCCGCTCTTGAGGACACATCTTTCTTCAAGACCTCCAGGTGACCAATCCCGGAAAAAGCCTCCAGTGCGTCCATATCCATGTCGTCAAAGAACATGTTGAGAGCGTCGTTTGGGCCCTGCACCGCCTCGCTTGACTTCTCTTTGCCCGTCTGGCCTCTTCAAGCATGGACTTGGTATATGAGGGTATCTCCATGATGTCAATGACACCGGTTGTCTCCTTCAGAATGGGAGTGGATTCCTGGGAGGACGCAACATCCATCCCTCCCTCTGGTTCCCGAGTTAGAGGGGAATCGATCTCATGGTCCTCTTTCTCGGTTATCGTCTGCTCCCCCTCGTTAAGGGTTGACCCTTGTGCAACGAAAACATCATCATCTTCTGGCTTATCCCTGATCTGGTATAGGGAATCAGAGTCTGGTACCGTAGACTTGGTGCTCTTTTTGGGCTTCTAGACCCGGATGGTCACCTTATTTTTCTTCTTCGCCTCGGCATTCGGGGAACCTGAGGGCTTTCTTTACTTCTTCTCCTCCTTCGCAGCATCCCCAGGCTGCCCCGAAATGGTGGATTCGACAAGCGAGGATCCTCATCCAACGGCCTAAGTTCGATGCTCTTAGACAAACCTGTAAGAAAATAGAAAGGGTTAGCATGTGTAAGTTAATAGCATGGTTATAACTATTTAGGAAGGAACCTCACCATGAGAACGGCCTCCCATTTTCCCTTCAAAAGCTTGCGCCATGCGTGCTTTTACGGCATCTGCATGCAAATCCCCTCGATCTACACTTTGTATCAGGGAATTTCATTAGGAACTTGGGAAATAGTTCCACGGCCACAAACACATGCAATGAGATACAGAATAAAAAGAAATGAATACTCAAGAAACATAATTTTTTTGGGATGCGTTCCACTCCTAAAAGAACGACAGAAACTCAGGAGTGATCTGTTCTTCGATTTTCACCCAAACAAAACTCCCTTTCCAGCCTCGGTCTTGGTCCTCGTCGATGCTCTAGAATGAGGCCTTGCTTGCTCAGTGAACGAGTTATATTAGTCCCCTCGGAAGATTCGGGTACTTTATAGGTGGAGTAGATAGTCGAGGGTGTACCGAGGGGCTTCAGTTTTGTTCACGAAATGGCGTAAGAGGATCATGATCCTCCAGAAGGACGGATGGATTTTCCCAAGTCACACCTCGTACCTTTTGTAGAAAGCAAGGACTATGTGTTCCACGGGGGAGAGCATGAAGGGGTAAGTGTAAGCACTCAGATACCCCTTCACGTGAGTAGTAATATCGTCATTGGTCCAGGGAATCACCACGTCCTTACCCTCCTATTTATAGTTCGCTCGGACTATAGGTAGGGTTTCTTCAATGACAGTGCATATGTATCTCCATGCTCCCTCGCCTCGGTCTTGTTGACTAGACGCTTTCTCGACATTGAAGTCATTCCCGATAGAGCAGCCCCGGGTATGAAGCTCTTCGTGGGGGGCTCCTGAGCCACTTCGAGAATGGCCACCTTGGCGTCTGAAATTCTTAATGATAGTTGGTTGTATTCGCCAATTTTTGCAATAATAGCTTGGGCCACAGCGGAATTAACCGCATTTTATATGTTTCGGATCTATTTACTACAATTCTGGCTTCAAAAGGGATGTTTCTTTTGATGAATAAATGGAAATTTTACCTTGTCAATTTTTGACAATGTCATTTTTCTCTGTGCTTTCACACAGGAAGGATCCATATAAACCAATTATCCAATCATTCCCGTGACTAAATCCTTCAATGTTACGTAGTCAAATGTTAGAAAATTCATTTCTAATAAATAATGCAATTAAGAAGTTCGATACCGGGGTGGGAAGATGAATGAGCAGCCTGATGAGGCACTGACTTGGAGGTTTTTGCGATTGTAATTTGGGAAATATGAAAGTCTAAAGAAGAATATGAAGGTTTGAAGAAAAATATGAAGATTTGAAGATGGTATGAAGGTATGAAGGTCTGGGTTGAAGGTTCAAAGAAAATGTATGAGGATTGAAGATGAAGATATAAAGGCTAAAGGAACAATGTATGAAGATTTGGAGAAGTTAAAAGCCGTTAGGGAGTTCGAGTTTAAAATCTAGAATCGGAAAGTGGAAAAAGTGAAAAAGGTTAAAGTTTCTATTGAGGAAAAACAATTAATGCACGACGTCTCGCATTCGAAGCAGCCACCCGATGACTGACACACATTGTAACACGCAAATCAAAGCAATTCACGTTCATTTTTCTGCTTACTAGCTACTGTCAAAGTTCTTATTTGATTGTTCTGTTCTACGTTCGCAACCAGGCTCGAACCAAGGATCCGATCGAGGACGAGGTCATTGTTTGATCCAAGCTCAGGGTAGGTCATAACACTACAATTGGTTTGGTCGTTTAATTCGTCTTTAATTCATTTATCTAATATACTTAATTTTTTTGTGTTGAATCAAACCACGTATCCTTAAAACCGCTTACAAATTTAATTGTTATCCGATTTAAGGGTAAACATATTTTTCATATACATAATTATCACTTAACCCTAATTTACAGGTTACGTAATATCCTTTTACCTTAACTATTTCTTGTTATGATTAAATTATTTAGTTTCCTGTAAACATCAAGTACGAGTAAGTATTCCATTTTAAGAAGAAGAAAAAGTATTTATATAAATTAGAACGGAGTACAAAGTATGCGTCCCTTGTGACAAAGTAGCATATGTCTTAGATACTTATGACTAATTTGACCTATCATACTGGATCTAATAGTGCAATTTAAGGAAGGGGGCATTTGTGTTTCCAGAATTTGAGAAGATGGATTGATGGATGCTAGCAGGACTAGATCTCCGTATATTTCGAGTTTCCCGGGAGCACTGGCATTAAGAGAACGACAAACAAATTGATGGTGCCTACGTGCCTAAGGGTTCCTATCACTCCTCTAAATGTGGGCTCCTTCTTGTTTCCATTCTCTACCGACGATGGACTCCATATCAATGAGTCCAGAACTTAAATGTGGTTCTTTTTGACAAGTAGGACTGAAATAAGTATTAGGAAAAAAAAGTGACATATCTATATAATTTAACGGCCGTTTTGAACGTTAAGCTATAGCGTTCTTTAAAAGAGCGTTATATATATAATACCTTTAAAAAGGCGATATATATATATATATATATATCGCCTTTAAGAAAGACATAATACATATATAGCGCACTATACCTGTTTTGTGGGCCCACCAATAAGTCTCCTGCATTTAACTGACATAACAATAATTCAAATGGGTATAGCGCCCTTTAAAAGAGCGTTATACCTCAAAAAATTCACCCCCCCCCCCCGAGCTAGGCATTGCTTTATTTAAAGGCGTTAGGATTTTACAAAAATCCATTCAAAAATATTCCTAACTCCTGTTAAAAAATTTCTTCTTGTTATATTCTCAAGCATTTTGTCATAATGTCTGAAAAGTGAAAAGTAAGGGTTTCATTATATTGGGAGGGGGTGAGGTTATGGTGGCGAATACCTCTATGAGCTATAGTTTATCTCCACAATGTCATGTTAAGTTGCTACTTACAATGGAGTACGATAGATTGGTATCGTTGTTATGAAATAAAATGAGTGTGAGAAAATGTTCGATGAACCTTAAAGTAACCGGAAGATATCTGTATTCTGTCACTCCGCAAGGGGTTGCTTGTTACGCTGAGTTTAACATCGACGATGATGAAACTTTGAAGGATTTTTTGAGGACTCCGGATGAATACCGAGAATTTCTTGTGATAACAATGTTGGAAATGTACGTCAAGGTTGAAGACATTCGCAATAATGAGGTTGAGCATAATAGGGATAACCCGCAGTCATCGGGTGGTTATTCTGGAGCAATTTTTGCTAGAAAGGTTCCAGCTGAAAGAGTTTGGCCTGATTTAAACTTATCACCATGGGCGAATGAGGAGCGAGGAAATAATGTCTCTCTTGCTTTACATAATCCATAATACGAGTGGTAACTTCAATTTTTCTTTCTGTTACGGTGTAAATTTTTGTCGTATTGAATTTGTATTAACACTCATATATTCCACGGGGGGTACCGGCCAGATATGAATTTTACAAGTTATGAATCCACGCCCAATTGGAATATGCGTAGTTCTGGTGTGTTGGATCATGGTGGTCTATCCGGGAGTCATCACCAATAGGATAATGTCCATCAAGGAATGTCAACACATTACGACGGGTAAGTGAAGTGATACAGCTATATGGAAAGTATTTATTAATTTGAGTAGCTTATTATTTTGTTGTTTGTGCACTGAAAACGAGCAAGTTGAACCACTTGTCCTAATTGTCCGAAAACGACATATTAAATCGGGATCTGGAAGATGCACAAAGTGAGAAAGAGAACAGTGATTATGACAACAATGTTGATGAGTCCGGAGATGACACACCCTTCCCTCATGAGGTTGGTGATGAGGAGGAAGAGAATGAAGGACCAGATTTGACGAGGGAGTATGCTCCAACCCTCC
>ML251691.1:785-46312 GCA_005239495.1 Nicotiana undulata | reverse complement strand
TATATATAAAATAAATCAATGAAACAATCCTTACACAAACAAGAAAATATAATCTGAAATAATAAATAAAGTAACTCAGTCGCCCATTCCAGGCCTCAACTGTCACCATAAATTCACGCAAGTTTCCAACACTTCCAACGTTTTGACTTTTAAAATAGAAGTAAATACAAAATACGAAAAATAGTAGAGTAAAACATTAAATTTCAAATCTGTAAGTTTCAAATCCTTGAGTTTCAAAAATCAATAAAAACACTTTTTTGAAATCCAGTAAAACATTAGTGTCCACCCTTATCAATTACTTGTTGCGGCGTGCAACCCGATCCCACCTGTCCACCCTTATCACTATCATTTATCCACCCTTATCACTATCAATTATCCACCCTTATCACTATCAATTTCTCCACCCTTATCACTATAAAATTTCTCCACCCTTATCACTAACAATTTCTTCACCCTTATCACTATCAATTTCTCCACCCTTATCACTATCAATTTATTTATTATCAAAAAATTTCTTAATTCAGGCCAAGCCTTTCACAACACTTTTATTTCAACAATTATAAACAGAAAATGGTATAATCGTAAGCTTTAACCAATATCATTTCACAATGAAACCAACCAGAATATATGTAAACATCGTAACGCTGTCAACTCAGCTCAGTCTTTATGTACCATGACATAATCAAGAGAACAAGCAACACTTTAACACACTTGCAACAACAATTGAAAATAATCTAATGGAACCAAATAGCCATGTAAACCTCAACAATCATAAAACAGTTAAACCGGGAAACAAGTAAATGGAAACGGAAAAGGGATCATGTCAAGCAGATCATTTGGTGGTGCATAGATACTCGTCACCTCACTTATACACCACACACATGTAATTTCACATAACAATTAAATTGGGGAATCTTATTCCCTCAAGTCAAGGTTAAACCAAGCACTTACCTCGATCTAACGAGCACTTCATTGCTCTAGCAGTGCCTTTACTTTAGAATTTTCTTCTAATCCACTCGAATCTAATCACAATTTGTTCAATATTATCAATCATAGCCTAAAGGAATCATCTTTATTGAAGAACAATGGCTTTCTTAAGTTTTTATGTTCAAATTCAAAAATTGACCCCGGACCCACTTGGTCTAAACTTGAGGTTCAAACCAAAACCTGTTTACCCAATCTCCCTCGAGCTCGGATATACAATTGGTATTGGAATCCGACCTCAATTCGAGGTCCAATTCCCCAAATTTTGAAATTCCTAAGTTCTACCCAAAAACCCAATTTTTACCATGAAAACTCTAGATTTTTTGTTGTAATCTTGTTAAGAATTGAATGAAATTGATTAGAGATCACTTACCAATGGTTTGGAGAAGTTTGGGTCTTTGTAAAATCTCCTATGGAGGTTTAGGGTTTTAGAAAATTAAAAAAGAAGTGAAAATCCTGTCAAAAAGCTGATATAACATGTTGCAGGTCTCGCATTTGCGAACCCTGGGATTTTCTGAGAGATATCGCAAATGCGAACAGGACCTCGCATTTGCGACTAAGGGTCCTTCGCATTTGCAACCCAGGACCTCGCATTTGCGAGATCTGAGGCCTACACACTAGATGTTTAGGTGTTGGGGTATTTTTCTAAGTCTAGACATTCCGTAGCCTACCCGAAATTCACCCGAGCCTTTGTGGCTCCAAACCAAACATGCACACAAGTCTAAAAATATCATACGGACTTGTTCGTGCAATCAAATCATCAAAATAATATCAAAATCTACAAATTTAGCCTCAAAACTCAAGATTTCCTCAAGAACACTCAAATTCCTAACTTTTCAACCGGATGTCCAAATTACATCAAATCAACTCCGATTCTCATGAAACATCACAGATAGGACTTACATAACATAACAAACTTGTTCCGGGATCCGGAACCAAAATACGGGTCCGATATCATATATTTCACGTATTATTTTATTTCTTTATTTCTTGAATTAACCAGTAGAATAATTTTCTTCAAAAATTGTTTTCTAAGGCTTGGGACCTCGAAATTCATTTTCGTGCATACGCCCAAGTCCCATATTTTACTGCGGACCTCCGGGGATCGTCGAAACACAGATCCGGTCCGTTTACTCAAAATGTTGAGCAAAGTCAACTATAATCAAATTTTAACTCTAGAAATTACTATTTCTCATATTTTAACATAAAAGCTTTCCGATTTTACGCCCGAACTGTGCATGTAAATCGAGGTATTTAAAATTAGTCTTTTTTATAGCTAATAAGCCTAGAACAGAGTCTAAATTCATAAGAGGTCCTCTTGGGTCATCACAAAATATTATTTGATAAATACAATAGACCTAAAAAAACATGTAAATACTATTATTTTATGAACATGTAAATACACGGAATATTCATACGTTCAAGTCATAAGGAAACACATGTATCCATTAGAAAACAACTAGTGAGGATAGCATTTATAAAAAAAAATTGCAGTCTTAAATGATTGACCAAATTCTGATTCTCAGATGGAATAAATCTTTGAAGGCCAACCATTGCAAATAAAATAAGTTCTTTGATAACAAATTCAATGTATGAGATGTACTTTTCTTTCTGGTCTAGATAGGGTACCAGAATGCAGAAAAATATGATGAGTCAAATTAGAAAATTTTAAATGTATGCTAATCAAGCTAAAATAAAAGTATTATTAGCCTAAAAGGCCTAAAAATATCACTCAACTGGCAGAAATGGCTTATCTATGCCATCCGTTAATAGGTCGCTATTTTCATGCGACTAACGTTATAATTTTGGCCTATTTATGCCACTGCCTACTAACGGTTCTAATTTCTGATTTTTAAATAATAAGAATTAATTTTTCGACCCACCTTGCCACGTGTCTTTATATTACTGGTTATTCTTTACTTGACCCTACATTTTTTTGAACCCTGGTTATGTATAGTTAACCAAGCCCAATCCAATAAAATCTAATCACATAACCCAAAACTAAAACCCTAGCCCAATGAACACCCCCCCCCCCCAATCAACAACCCACTACTAAGTCTAAAATTCAATTTCTCTATTATCATTTTGAAATTAATAATAGGGTTTAGGTCTATTGTTCAATTACGATTCATCTTCATAGTACCTTTTTCGTGTAAACTCTTCAAAATGTTTGCCGGGTGGAGCGACTCAATTGACTCAAAGAGGAAGTGTCGTTGTTGATTTGTAGTGCATTTTTTACGGCGACGACTCCTATGAATTGTGGAAGACGTTTTTACAAGTGCTCATTGCCCGATGTAACTATAATTACATTATGCATTCTATTTTTTATGGCATAATATTTAATTGAGACATAATCGATGATTTATTGTGCAATTATTTGGCAGAAACAAGGCTGTAGGTATTGGGAAGGGTGTTGAATTTCCTCCGCGAGCTATAATCGTCATTAGCAGTCAAAAGGAGAAAATTGAAAGCTTTTGAAAATGAAAGAAATAGGTTGATGATAAAAGATATCTTATTTTGAAGCTTTTGTTGTTATTAATGTTGAAACGATTGCAGAGTTGAGGGAAAGATTGGATGCACTTGAAGCGCTACTGCTGAGGATACCTCGAAGATTGTGAAGTTGAGGGAAAAAGTATTTCGGCAGTTGATTTTGTTGTTTTCTTGCTTTATTGTGTTCATGGAAGCATAGCGTGTGAAATGATCCATGCTATGATCATTGCTTGCAATTCTTTTGTTGGGTCTTTTGTTAGGTATATTTTTGTGCTATGTAATTTTGACTTCATGTAATAAAAAAAAGAATTGAGTCCTCATGAATAGCTTCAGTCTTTAGTCGATGTGCTAGTAATAGTCCATGTTATGAGCATTACTTTGTTAGTTCTAGGACAGTCTTCTTCGAGACATACTCAATTTGAACTTGTCTCTAGTAACTGGCTTCAAAGCCTCAATATAACATATAACAGTCCAATATGAACATATAACAATCCAATATTAATACATCTCTGATATTTAAACCAAACTGATCATACGAAGTAGAAGCTAAACCAAACTGATCATACAGAAATAGAAGCTAAACCAAACTGATAATAGCTGACACATGAAATAAAAGCTAAAACCAAACTGATCATAGCTGACATTCAAATAAGATGTCTCACATCAATTGTCTTCTAAATACATAATACTAAAATCTAATTGGTCTTTCAAGGTTAAACTAAATGTAACAACAAAAAGTCAAATAGTTAACCAGTTTAACCTTTAAATACCACGTTATTTCAATAGTCTAGCTGCATAATTGAACATTACAAAAACTTAACCCACAGTAGCTTTCAGCAGTAGCTTATATTCTTGTGTTTCAACAAGAGTAGCTTTCAACAAAATGCTTGTTTCAATCATTTGATGGGTCTCCCTGGCCCTTCCTTGCCTTCATCTTGTACTTCAATTTTATGACTTATGCTTGAAGCTGGCTTGATGTAATTGCTAGTTTTCCATTCCAAGCAACCTTTGTTGGTGAATAGAGAAGGTTCGTTGGTGTTGTTGCACCTATTTAATCTCTAGTAAATTGAATCCTTCTTGTATCTGTTGGATTCATGCATACCTTCTTCATGGCTAGTCTTGTGTCAGTCTCAGATAGAACCATCAGCCTAATTGTAGGGTCTTCATCATCTCCAATATCAAGTCCATAATTGTTGTACTCTTGTGTTCCAGCTTGAGTGTTAAAAACTGACTGTGGAGACTGTTGTGTTCCCACTTCAGTTTCAATGAATGCTTCACTGAACATTGAACTCTGTCCAAGCTCTTGTCTTTTATCTTCTGAAGATGTCAATGTGGGGGTATTGTCCAAGTCTTTCCTCTTTTTTGAACAAAGTCCAGCACCATTGCCCTCCCAACCAAAGACAATAGTCAGTACATCCTCTTACAATAGTCACTACTTCATAAACAACAAGAAATAATACTATATAAATCTTTACCTTGTAACATCCTCTTGCATTATGATTTTCATTACCACACTGATTGCATGTCATTATAATGCCTTTCCTTGAACAAATCCACTCATCTTTCCTCTTCAAAGCTTCATCAGTAACCCTATTCCTCTTTACTTTGTTTCTTCCAACCATCTTGACAATTTCAGGTGGTTCCATGGCCTGACTAGGCAAAACTTTCCAGAATTACACCCCTCTAACAGGCTGAATTTTGTACTTTTATGTCAGCAAATAAGCCCCCTTACTATACCACCAGTGTATTTTTGTCAATGGTTCAATCTTCTCATACATCAATGCTTTAATATCATGGGGACAATGTATCCTAGATAAATCCCACAACCTACAGGTACATCTCTTCTTCTCGAGATTCATAAGTATGTTTTCCCTTACCTTTTATGATTTCAAAGCCACAGTCTCCATTTAAGTGCAAAGTGCAAGCATGTGATATTGCCCTATGGTCATTGTATAGTTTCATACATGGTGGACTAGCATTTGCATTCCAGCTTATAGCTTTGCCTTCATAATCTACAAGCATATCCATTACCTTGATCCTTATTTCCTCCAACATCTTGATAATTGAATCTAGAATCCATTCATTAAAGGACTCGGTAAAGTTGTTATCCCTCATCAGATTTTTATACTATGTATCAAAGTAGGCTCTACACTATGATTTTGGTGGATAGTTGATCAAATCCCTTGCAACATCCTTTGACATCCCCCTAAGCTTTAGCAATTGATCAATAAACTCTTCTTCATAAATACTCCAATCACACCACCACACCAACTTCCTCATTTCCTCACTCCTCTATTTTTAACCAGTTGGCTTCAATGTGTCTAGTACAACACCTGTGATGAGCATCAGGAAGTACAATGTTCACAACATCCAATAATCCATGCGGTGTTAACAAATGTCACTCCAGCACCATTATTTAGGTCCAAAGACCTCTTCAAAAGCTCAACAAACCAACTCCAGTTCCTTCTTGTTTCCTTGCAAACCACTGCCCAAACAATAGCTAGCCCTTGCATTTTCCATTCAAGAAAGTACCATCCAAACAAATAAGTGGTCTCAATCCACTTTTGAAGCCTAGCTTCGAAGCTTGGAAACATATGTACAATCTCAAGAACCTCCTATTTCTTTCTTCAAAAGAATCCTTTGATATGTTGATTGCAACATCACTCCCAGGATTAGACTGTCTTAGATCATGACCATAGGCTTCAATCCTGTTATATTCATCCTTGAAACTCCCATCTAACTTCTCAAGGGCCACCACCTTAGCCCTTTTATGACTAGATTTTGTCACATTAGGCTTAAAATCAATCTCTAATTTTCCTCTTATATCCTTAATAATGTAGTTTGGATTGTTTTGTAGTTTAGTCTTAAAGTATTGTGCTAAGCATCAGCCTTTGGATTTTTGTAACACAGATCACAATAATGGATTTCTATCAAGTTTTGATACTAAAATCATTAGTCTTTAGAACATCTAAAAGGGCATCTAGTATCACAAAGATATCTAGACCTTGTAGGATCTGTTTTTTCAATCTTCAAGCCATACCCATTAGCAATTGCATAATAGTTCACTACCCTTCTAGCTTCCGCAATATCCTTAAGAGTCATACCCTTATCTAAATCCTTAAAATTCTCCAAACTATCACTCACTAACCTCCTCCTTTGTTTGCTAATGACCTCAAATCCTTCAGAATCATAATCAACATCAGATGGAGCATTAACATCAAAATCATAATCCCCAATAACATATTCATTTTTTCAGATACTGCTTTATCATCTACATGATATGTTTCAGTGTGATGCAAAATATTTTTAGTGTGGACAGTCAAACCTAACTCATCTACAATAAGCAATTTTATAATTTTGAACTCCAAACATATAAGATATTGTAATGCCCTTATATCATCATCTCCATGAATTATATAGAACCTACCCGATGGCCCAACAACTAAAATTTTTTTCACTTCAGTAAACCCTAACTCTTTTATGAACTCTTCACATAACTCTTTATAAGACAACAAATCCCGGTCAAACCTATTGATATAATACGGTCGTATGCAATATAAATTACCCAACTATGAGTCCGGGTCGAATTCACAGGGAGTTGTAAGAGGTGTTAGGATTATATACTTGAAGAAAGCGAGTGGATTAACTACATTTGCACTTCCACAAAAGGTCTTGATTTCTAATTCTACTATTACTCTAACGATTGTAAGCTAAGTAAAAGAAACTAGAAACGAATGATTGTTTTTGGTATTTTTTCAAATAGTTTAAAAACCTAGGGATGTAACCATTACATAGGTGTTTGCCTAATGGGTTAAATACGTTGATACTTGTTTTGTTTATTGGAGTGTATTATAGCTCTCAACTCTACGTTACCCACTCAATTTCTCTCAGACAAAGAGTGATTTTGCCTAATTTGGCTTTCTCCAGCCCAAATGGATATCAAACAAAATAGTTGATATGAGCTCAAGTCGGGTTCTTACTATCTCTAGTTTGAACCATTTAATTATGCTAATCGAACTCTCAATTAACCCAATTCCTCATTAGCCAAGTTATCCTAGACTAGGCCCCTCTTTTTCAAGTAGAGACCAAGTCAAAAAAGCATGAATCAATGTTTGCACCCATTAATTCTAAAATTGAAGCATGAACTAGGCTAAATAATCAGCACCAATCATAAACAAGCATTAAATTAAATACCCATAAGGTTTACACAGTAGGGTTGGATAACAACCCTAGTAAAAATCTAGCTACCCATAGTGGGTATTGAAGAAACTAAAGAAGAAATGCAAATAAAACCCATAATCAAAGAGAAAATTGATGAAATATAATGTTTAAATACTAAAATCAAAAACTTCCTAAATTGGCAAAAGGTAACGGCTACAACAGCTTTCTTCTTCAAAACTTGATCTAAAATTGCGAAACTCGTCTATTTATAATGGGTCAGAATTCATTGACAAAAATGCCTCTCGGGAGGTTCTGTGGTCGGACAATTCCATGTGCGGTCCGCAGATTATTTCAGCTGGCAGGAGAGTGGGTTCTGAAGCCACACATTTCTGGATTGCGACAACGAAACAACTTCTACGGCCGAATAATTCTTGTGCGGTCTGCACTTCAGCAAAGCGTTAAGACTTGGTCTTTTTGCATATTCTTTGAACGTTGAAATTATGTCAGTGAAAGCCATGTTCTGCGGTCGCACAATACATGTGTGGTCCGCATATTGGTCAAAATCTTGATGGATTATGTTGCTTGGTTTGCGCCCGCAAATGGAATTCTGCGGTCCGCAATTTCTTCTGCAGTCGCAAATATCCTTCCGCGGACCACACATCTTTGCCTCTACCCCCTTTAATGCCTTGTGCTTCAGAACACTTCTTTTTGAGTCAGATTTCATCTTTGTAGACCAAACTTCCAACATCCCTGCAATTTGCACAATTTTATTAGTTTTGAGAATGTAAATCAACACATTCAAACTAAAACAAAAGCAAAAAGGTGCTAATAAGTAGTCAATATCCCCAATTATCAACTCTCCCAAACTTAAGTCATTAATTGTCCTCAAGCAAATAAATTTGTTCCTACCTCCTAAAGTTAAGGTTCGTTTCAGCAAGTCAAAGGTGAGCCATTCACACATCAGTTGAGACAAATAATTACCCACACTACTCATGTATTATCAACAAGACGACAAGTTAAATATTCACGCACATATATTTCTAATGTGATACTTGAGCTTCGATAATTGACTTTATTCGTCAAGGACTCTTGTTCTATCATGTAGGTCATGGTGGACTTCAAACTCTTACTCATCTACTTTCCATTTTCCAAGCTCACTTAAGAAATTAGCACTCAATCTGAAGATTCATGAAAGGCTCACTAATCTCTCACAAGAGAATGTCACAAGTACGACTTCAAGTACCTTAGGCTTGCCCTCATGTAGATCGTAAGCTCACACGGTTTGAAATCAAGTAGGACTATTTTCGGGATGTAATGAAGGCTTTTGGGTTAGGATATGATACCATATGGGTAAGTGGTTACACCTTTCCTTATGCACTCCACACTTTCATTTCTTGGCTCACAATTGCCAATTCTTAGAGGCATTTTCTTTTCATTTGGGACTAGAGAGACTTAACATCACTCTTTCTTCATCATTTCTTTATTTTTCTCACTTTTATATTTCTCAATGTTTGGGATCATTACCTCTTTTTGAATCCATCAACCTTTCCTTATTCACGTTTTGCATTTTTCTTTTAGTTCTGTTCTTTTCTTGCCTTCTCTTTTCATAGAGATCATTTCTCTTCTCTTTTTGGTGCCTTGATACCTTGTTTCAATTTTCTCATCTCTCCCCCAAACTTACATTTTAAGCCATTTGTTTCACAAGAGTGTTAAGGAGAGTTTGGGTGCCAAGAGAGGGTCACGACAAAATGGGTAATGGCTTATAACATGGTTATCAAATGAGAAAGTCTAGAGGCTCAAAGGGTTTGACTAGGGATAACGACATTGGTTGGCAATAGAACGCTCAAACGGGCCAAGGAGAGTCTTCAATCACTTTTCAAACCAAGAAAAACTTAGGATTTCGCCTTGAAACACATTCAGGGCAAGTATTAGGCCCTTCACACAGATACTTAGTTCGTAGAAGCTTTACCCCTTGCTTTACAGAGATAGTTATGAAATGACTAAATGACTAGATTCTCCCAGAACTCTAGCTAAGCTAATCGTCAACAATTCATCTCACCCTCACGCAGCTAGATTGTAAAAAAGGATAGAGTTGAGGGCCCACAACGACCACAATCAAGTTTAAAGATCACTATGGTCAAATTAAACCACTCGATGATTGCTAAAGTCAACTCAAGAGTCACAAAGTGACTAACTAGAGCTACTTCTTTCAAGAAAGAGTTGGTACTAATTGAAGCATGGTTGACTCTTTGGGCATGACTTAATTAGGTCTTTTTATTCATTACTTGTACTATTATTACCTAAACACAAAACAGACTCATTTCCTTAAGAAGGTTGTAACGCCATCCATTATTGGGACGAGTCACCCGGTTCACACAACAACTACCTTTGGAAAGAACTCTGGCGTTAAGAAAACCAAAGGCTTATTATCTACTAAAGCATAAAAAGAAGCTACTTAACAAAACAAAAACTAATATGGAAAAAATAAAGAATCTAATAAGCAAAAACAGAGATAAAGAAGCTAATGAGTAAAACTACTAAAGATAAAATGAATATACGTAGTAAGAGAGATAGAGAGACAAGATAGATAAATACAAATAAGAAAAAGAAAAAGTATCATCAAATATTTACAGGCCAAATGTATCAAAGTGTACCAAATGTGTCGAATAAACTCCACCCCCTACCGAATAAAAGTAAGCATTGTCCCCAACGCACAGAAAATAAGAGTAAAAGAGGAAAGGATGAACCATATGGCTCCTTGGACATCTTTGCTTCCCCAGCAATGTCATTGCCCTACGAATCAGCCACCTGGATCTCATCATCCTCGACTCTAGGTGTGGCTGGGTTGGCGATCATCTCACGTACTGCTTAAGCAATGTCGGAAGCAAGGTCTGGCTCTTCATACTGGCCAGCTGGTGCTACCGGTACAGATGGGGCTGAGGGATTTGGGGAAGACTGGTGCGGGTCAACTAGCATGTCAAAGGGAAGGTCTCTGGCTGTAGCAAGCATATGCGCACCTCTCTTCAGAGCTTATTCACTGACTTCTTGTTGGCCTGGGACTTCCTCATCTTCTTTACTTCCTTTTCTAGATCTTCAATCACCGACCCATGTCGTACTAAGGTGCTCATGATTGTCTTTTGGTTCTCCAAAATATTCTTTAGGGTCTCATCAATGGTAAAAGGGGCATGAGTTGCCTAAGAAGTGGACTGGGCTACAACAATACTGGACGAGTCGAACAACTTTGCAATAGTTGTCTGCATCCAGTTATTGAGACTCACCAATTCCTGGGAGACACGCAGCGAAGATAGTGCGACAGTAGGCATGTGCACTTGCCTCAGAGCTATGGTGGGAACTGTGGCATGAGTTGTAGAAGGGGTTGTGGATGATGGCAAAGGCATACATGTGGCACTGGAGGAATATGCTCAGCTGAAGTGGATGGAACATCAACTGCCTTACGAGCTACCACTGCTATCTCATCAGACTGGCCTGTGGTGGTAGGAGGCTGAACTTTCTTCTTCGGGTTACTCACATTCATCAATGAGTACCAAGTAAAAGGCTTCTTCGACACCTTTGTGTCAAAGTCCCTCGGCTCTACCTTTCCATTGGTGAGATATTCTGTACTAGTGTTGGGGTACATGTAGGAGGATTCATCTTGCCGTGCGGTCACTGAGATGTTGGATGACATCACAACACCTATATTGATTGGGTACCCATCCACAATAGATGCCACAAGAACTGCTTGGGGAATAGGAAGGCGAGTTTCATTATCGCACGGATCAAACCTGCTGCACACAAATGTTTGCCACCCCTTCACCTAAAAAATCAGAGTGTTCCGGTGGATAGGAACCCTGGCGACAATCCACGGTGGTGGTGGCCCTGGTGGTGCTAGAATCTTAGCTAACCAAGGTCAAACTTCGTTTCCCGATGCGCACTTATTCAATTACTCATTCGGATCAACATCCTCAAAGCCCAAGTATGTGTTGAGTGTTCTGTTCAAACCTCACCTTGAGGTTACGTACTTTGTCCACATTCGTCCCCTTTTTTATATGGGGTCACATTGGCATAGAATTAACGAACAAGGTATTCTTTGGCATCCACTACACTCTGAGTGAACCACATCCACCCCTTGCATGCCCTGAAGTGTTTCAAAATGACAGGATTGTACCTCTCCAAATCCTTCTACAGAAACTTTCACTCAAGAGTTAGCGACCTCACTGGCCACCACATACAGAAGCTGGTATTAAAGACCCGGTCGATCGTTTCGAGACTTATAGCCTCGTTTCACCTATTTATGATTCTTTTTAGGTTATTCAGCTATACCGTGTTATACCGGGTTAGTTGGTTTGGGTCCGGAGTGGTTTCGAAGTGAATTGAGATACTTAGTCTCTTTAAGATAAACATAAGTTAGAAAAGTCAACCAGATGTTGAATTATGTGTAAACGATCTCGAATTTGAATTTTGATGATTTTGTTAGCTCCGTTAGGTGATTTTGGACTTAGGAGAGCATCCGAATTGTGATTCGAGGGTCCATAGTGAAATTAGGCTTGAATTGGCAAAAATTAGAAATTTGGCGATTTTGGTCGGCAGTGAAAAATTTGATATCGGGGTCGGAATGGATTTTCAAAGTTGGAGTAGGTTCATGGTGCCATTTGTGATGTGTGTGTAAAATTATCCGGACGTGGTTTGGTAGGATTCGGCGTTGTTTGCGAAATTTGGAACTTTAGAAGTTCTTAGGCTTGAATCCAAAGGTAATTTGGTGTTTGACGTTGTTTTGGGTGAATCGGAGGTTCGACTAAGATCGTATGGGGTTAACTGATCAAGTTTGAAGTTTGAAGAATTCCTGTAGTTGGCCTGTTGTTGGTGTAAACGCACATGCGAGGGAATTGCCGTAGGTGCAGTGGGATTTGATGCAGGCGCGAAACTGTGTTGGATTGGGGAAACGCCGCAAGTGCGAGTGGGAGTGCGCATCTGCGAGCCCGCATAAGCGGAAGATAGGAGGTCTGGCAGTGGCCGCAGGTGCGAGGTCTTTTCCGCACCTGTGAGGTCGCACAAGCGGATAAGAGCGCATGTGCGGAGATGGAGATTTAAGTGATTTTCTGCAGATGCGGAGATTTTTGCGCAAAAGCGGCACTGCAGGTGCGCATTTTTAGCTGCAGGTGCGGAAAGCCTGGGCAGAACCTATAAATAGAAGATTACGCGAATTTATGCTCATTTCCACCATTTTCAAGTCGGACCTTAGAGCTTTTGGGGTGATTTTTGAATAATATTCAAGGGTTTTTCACTGAGGTGAGTTGCTCGAGCTCTAATACTCCTAGCTATGGTGTTTTCCTGTTGTTTTCTCATCTAATTAGTGGGATTTAGGAGTGAAAATAGGGGGTAAGGGCTTGGGATTTTTTTGAGAGTGTAATTTTAGGATTTTACGGACCAAATGATGTCAGATTTTGATAAATTTTGTATGGTTAGAATCGTGAGTGGATGAACTTTCAAGTTTGATGACTTTTGTTGGATTTTGAGACGTGTCTTGGGGGCCGGGTTTGAACCAATTTCGGGTTTTGGGTCTGATTTTGTAGTTTTTCTTGTGGAATTGCTTCCTTCAACATATATTAATGGTATTGTATTGGTTGTGACTAGATTCAGAGCATTTAGAGGTCGAATCGAAAGGCAAGAGCATTCTGGAGTAGGGATTTATTCGGATTAAGGTAAGTAACGGTCTTAAATAAGGTCTTGAGGGTATAAAACCACGAGAAATTCGTATGATGTTGATATTTAGAGGTGATGCACAAGCTAGTTGATGGGCATGTGAGCGTGCACCATGTGGGATTGAGACTTGGTCCGTCTGGGTAGACTGTAAAGTCAAATAGCCCTTTGTTATTACATGTTCATTCTTGTTTTTGAGTCATTGACTGTCTTACATGTTAGAAACCATGCTTATGTTATATGAAAACACTGTTGGGACCCACAGTGGTCATGAACTTGTTGTATTGACTGCTAAATTGTTGTCTTTAATGCTTAGCATTTTATCTCAGCTCTCTCTCATGATTTGATTAGTATTTGTTATATTCTTTGTTTGGGATGTTGTTGTGATAATTGTGAGGTTGGAGAGGCTAGTGAGTGATATAGGGCCTGAGTTCCGGGTTGAGAGCTATGTGAGATATGTTGGATCGGACTGCGCGCCGCAGTAATGATGGATCGAGTTGCACGCCGCGACAAGCCTTTGGGCCATATTATCAGATTGGGTTGCATGTCGCAGCAGTACTTGGATCGGGTTGCACGCCGCATCAATATATGGATTGGGCTGCACACCGCAATGTATTGGGTCAGGCTGCACGCCGCAACAATATAGCGCTTGGGCTGTAGGAACCCCTCTGGAGTCTGAACACCCCCAGTGAGCGCAGGTACCTTGATTGTGAGTATTGAGGCTGAGAGCCGAGTAATTAAGCTGTTGAGATAGATGAGTAACAGTAGGCATGTGAGGCTGTACTTGCTTTTATTTATTGTTGTACTTTGTTGCTAGTCGTTGCTGTTGTGATATTTTGGAGTACTTATACTGTTTCACTTGGGCTCAAAATGCTTTGATTTTAAAACACCGGTTTGAAATCATGCCTAATTTCCTTTACTGAGATTTTTGGTAAGAACTGTAATTTGTGTAGCCCGGTTTTGTTACTCAGTTCCTTGTTTATTTCTGTTACATACAAAGTTGGAAGTACTCACGTTATTCCCTGCACCTTGTGTGCAGATCCAGGTGAGATCGTTCACATAGATCGTTGAGTCCGTGTACTTGTGGTTGTCGGAGACATACGAGGTATCTACCGGCATCCGCAACCCTTGAATCTCCTCTATTGCTAGCTTTTTTCCCCTGTTTTTGGTATTTGGTGAAACATTGTAAACTGATTCTAGTCTGGTTTAGATGCTCATGACTTAGTGACACCCCGATGTCGGGCTATTTTTCCGCACTTTTATTTTGAGTTGAACTCTTTTATGAAGATTTTATTATGAAAAGCTTTGACTTATCTTTTAAATGAAATATCGACGTGTTTTGGAAATGTGTCGGCTTTCTTAGTACCATGATAAGCGCCATCATGACAGGGTTAGTTTTTGGTCGTGACAAGTTGGTATCAGAGCCTAGGTTACATAGGTCTCACGGGTCATGAGCATGTTTAGTAGAGTCTTGCGCATCGGTACGGAGACATTCGTACTTATCTTGAAATGTTGCAGAACCCTTAGGAAAATCTCACATTCTTGAATTCTTGTCGTGCGAATCTGTTAATTCTGGTAACTAAACTTCTATTGTTTCAATCTGTCACATATGGTGAGGACTCATACTACCGGTTAGGAGGACCAGCCACCAGTACCTCCAGCCAGGGCTGCGAGAGGCCGAGGCAGCGGTTGAGGCTATGGTTGGGGTAGAGGTACCGCCCGCATAGCAGCCGGGGCAGTACCTGTAGACCCTCCAGTTGATCTAGACCAGGACCAGGTCCCAGTCGCAGATGTCCCAACGGGACCAGCTCATGCACCACCTGTGCCTATTGTGATTCATAGCCTTAAGGAGGCCCTATCTCAGATCCTGTCAGTATGTATTGGCCTTGCTCAGGCGGTTTCTATTTCTACGGCAGCGACCACTTCTCAGGCCGGGGGAGGCACTTAGACTCCCGCCGCTTACACACTCGAGCAGGTTGTTCAAGGACTCTAGACACCGGGGGCACCACCAGCCCAACCGACTGCAGCTGCTCAAGACTATGTGGATCCTTCTATGCCCGAGGATCAGCAGCGTAGACTGGAGAGGTATGGGAGACTCCAGCCTCCATCTTTTAGTGATGCAGAATGTGAGGATGCTTAGGGTTTCTTGGATAAGTGTCAGAGGATACTCCGTACAGCAGGAATTCTGGAGACCAGTAGGGTCTCATTCACTACTTTCCAGTTCTCTGGGGATGCATCCGTTGGTGGGACGCTTACGAGAGGCGTAGGCCGGTTGGCACAACATACCTTACTTGGTAGTAGTTCTCCGTTATCTTTCTAGAGAAGTTTGTGCCTTAGTCCCGCAAGAGGATATGCGCAGACTGTCGCGCCCCCTTTTTCTCGCGAAATCGGGTTTCGACATTGACAACTCCTTTTGAGAAGGGAGGGAATTGGTTATTGAGAGAGTCGCCACCTAACGGATTAAGGTGCACTAGGGCACCTATTGCAAATGACTTAGGTTTTACTAGTTGCTTTACCAAAGATCGGGTGAGGGCTCGAATTACCTCGAGGAGAAGGTGTTAGGCACTCCTCGAGGTCCACAACGGTGGGTCCCGGCCGAGCTTAACTTATGTGAATTAGTCTAATAAAGAAAGCGAAGGAATTATTTAATAGGGATGGGGGTTCTAAGTTTTTTAGCCTAAAGGATCACCCCGTGCAACATAAATAATACTTCCTAACTCCCCCAAAAATGGGGTGTTACTCATATTATTCAGCGGGCACAGACTATCATCTCCTGCTACCCGATTACTATCTTTAAGTTTTTACCTGAAGCGCTCTAATCAATTCTAACTCGTGTCCTACGCGTGCACTACCCGCCCCTTACCTATGGTCCTGGAGGCATTGGGACCTCTATTTTGGATGGTTCTAGACTCAACTTAGGTTGCTCAAAATTGTATAAACTAAGCAACATACAAAACAGGTTGGACTTTCATACAAAAGCAGATAAAGGATCAATTTAGCCTCCACACATAAGGCAAAAAATGAACGCAAACATATTGACAGTTTTGAGAGTTAAGATTATTGGATCCTATAGACATGACTTCGATGTGATATTGGATTATAAACATGCTGACAGTAATTCCTGGGTGATTTTGTAATTGCCCATCGATTTCAACTAAAGCGTTTGAACCTGTAGGCAAGTTATCTATGTGACTTATTTGAAATTTACAACAAAAATGCTCAGAATTATTTAGTTATTCCTATAGGCTTGCTTTCTAGTGGTATGCAGAATTCTAGTTTTGACATTTGGCATAAATAATAGTTATCCATATGAGCATGAGTTCTACTTTTAGTGATTGAGTTTGTTTATTAGTTCCTAAAGATATACGTATTAACTAAGCGATTGTGACGATTGATTAAGGCCTATAAACATGATTTCTAAAGAAACAGATCTGAGTATGTTGTAATTTAAACCTGATTATTGCATTTCCTATATGCACGGTTTCTAATCATGAGAAGCAAAGTAAATAGTATACTCACAAAATTTATTTGAGCCAGAATGAAATCCCTATAGACAGGTTTTCTAACATGCGACGACAAACATAAACATTCAAACAAGTTCTCAACATACAATTTCAGGACATAAAGTAAAACCTATGGGCATGTTATCAAACATATAATAGCAGAAACCTATAGGCATGTTATCTACCCACAGAGTATCCAAATAAACCCATTTCCCAATTTCATTATCACCCTAATTGTCATTATAAATAATTATTACATACCCGAATCAAATGAATAAGTTACAAAATATATGGACTATAGGGAGCCTACAGCATGCTCAAAAACAATATCTGAAAGGGCCAGGCTCTTCAATCCACAACATCTCCAAAAGCCAGTGTTCATAAAGCCCCACAGTGATTGACTCACTTCTGTTTTAAGCACAAGCATACCAAGCCCAGTCTTCTAGTGTATCAGAGTTCCCTAGGGCTTCACGAACCCCGGACAGTGCTCACACTAGAGTAAAAATAATCACAACCAATTCAAGGAAAATTATAGACCAAATCCTGGTGTGTTAGAGTTCACGAGGGTCTCATAGGAACACTGAGCAGTGCTCCCACCAAGAAGGCCAAGGACAGTACTCAGATTGCTTTGACATTCAGCCAGCAAGGATTAGGATTCAGAAGAGTGCAGGACAGGACTAAGAATCATACTTAAAGATAGAATCACACACATAAATGGAGACAATTACTTTGGAACTAACAAGTTTTGAACTAACATATGAGAAAATAGACAAAGTCATAAACTGGTAAGGACTAATTCATAGTTCAAAAGGAAGCAAATTGGTCAGTAATGAGTCAAGCAACACATTAGGTATCAGTAAGAACTAATTGAATGATGAGCACAGAATAAGGGGACTAACATGCTAAAAAATTTGACAACAAATGAAGGGATACATGATGAACTAGTTTTAGGGAATGATATTAGACATACTTAAAGATAGCCTTAAGTGCACATAATTAAACATGTTTTATCAACTAGTTTACATGTCTAAAACACATATAGCAATGAGTCCAATAACAGTAACATATTGAACAATTGAAATGGTAAAGAAGTTTCAGTGACTTACTAGTTCAGATGAAACAGTAAGAAGCTAAGTAATGCAACAATGATCATCAACAACAACAAACAACAAGAAGATTTCCGGTCTTGGCTTCCAGCGGTCAAGAATCAAAGCAGAATAGAATAATGGTATACAATATAGAGTTTTAGTAGTGAGAATAGTCTCGAGTTCTAAGTCTTCTTTTTTCTAAGGGTAAAGAGGGGAGGGGTTTAAATAGCATTAGACTAGGGTCCATAAATAAGGTAACAATCAAACAAGGAAAGCTAACAATTAATTAAAGAAGTAAAACTCAGAACATTATTTAAGGTAAGCCAGCAATAATAGTACATAGACGCGTATAACATATAGTCACAACAATTTAGGGAATCAAAAAGGTCTGGGAATCAAAGACTCTTAGGTTTAGGGTAACATTTAAAGGCAAGAGTCATAAATAGATAAACAGAATCAGTAAAGAATCGAAACCCTAATTTTTAGGGTAAATAAAATTAGCCAGAAATAAATTAAGGAATTATCATAACACAGTTACTCATAGATACACGAAAACAGTAAAGACAAAATATTTTAAATAAAGAACCATAATAGTTTTTTTGAAAAGATCTGAGCCCTAATTTTAGGGTAAGCAAAAATTAGTCAGAGATATTCACGAAAATCATAATAAATGCACATAGATAGATATTAGGGTAAGCAAAAATCAAGTCACTGCATGGTTTTGAAGAATGACAAATGTCAACACAGTTGAACCAGGTCCATCAGGGCAAACATAGACATGCAGACTAGATGGCACGAGAAGAGTCCACGTGCAAGAGAGAAACATCATCTCTGAATTAAGGGGTTATCTCCTAAGCGAAAAGGTTGCAAATTGATAGGGAGATGGACTTCGTATTCAGGTAGGACAGAATCAAGATAAAGGAAGATCAAGGAAGTTGAGATAGACTCAAACTCTTCCACCAAGGAAGAGTTGCATCAGAATTGTACATCAACATCTCAACTACTGATTCTATAAATTGTAGAAGTATTCCTGCTGAAGAGTTGCACACATACACAGAAATGAAAGCAAAATTACCAAAGCCATTTTGCAAGCAATTCACGTGAAGAATCCTTGTCCGACTCAAAAGCTACTTGAACCAGCTCGAAGAACCAATTCCATCTGTTGTCTTTTGAGTCTAGTTGTTTGTAGTAGGTGATTACAAATTGTATCTTTCAGCTTTATCTAGAAGTAATTGTAATAGGTAGACAATATTCAAGTTAGAGTTAACTTGAAGTTTGTCTCAATTAGTTAGAGGCTAATTTGCCACAAAGAGATTAGAGTTAGTCCTTAGGTAGACAAAAGAGGTTATTTTGTAAATGTTGTTTGGCTCATTGTCATAGTGAAGAGTTTGGGAAAATCCTACTGGGAAGTAGGTCGTGGTTTTTTTCACCTTTTGAGCCAGGTGTTTTCCACGTAAAATTGATGTGTTCTTTTGTTTTCTGCAATTACTTTTCCGCAAACTGTAGAAGTTGGAACACCTAGAAGAACCTGGTTCTTCTATAGAGACCGCACTCGAAAATTGGACACCACACAAATCACCCCTCCCCCCTCTTGTGTGGTATTGACGTATAAAACATCAATTGGTATCAGAGCAGGTTATCCTTGAAGCGGCTAACACCTTGGGAAAAGATCAAAATGAGTGCACCACCTGGAAACTGGGAAGGACAATCAACTGCAAGGCCACCACTTTTCAATGGCCAATATTACTCCTGGTGGAAGAACATGATGAAAGATCACTTGATTGGAGAATACTATAAACTCTGGGACATAGTCACCGATGGTCCTTTAGCCACCATGAAGAAGACTATTGAAGGAGTAGATGTGCCAAAGACTAGAGCTGACTGCACTGCTGAGGATTTGAAGAAGTGGGAGAAAAGTGCTAAGGCCAAAAAGTGGCTAGTTTGTGGACTTGGTTCAGATGAGTATAATATGATTCAAAGTTGCACCACTGCCAAATAAATTTGGAATACCTTGCAAGTAGCTCACGAAGGAACACCTCAAGTGAAAAGATCAAGAGGTACTTTACTATACTCCCAGTATGAAAACTTCACTATAAAAGAAGGAGAGACAATCCAAGAGATGTACACGAGGTTCACAACATTGACAAATGAACTCAAGTCTCTTGGAAGAATCATTCTTGAAGAGGACAGGGTGGAGAAGATCCTGAAAAGGGTCTTACCAATTTCCTGGGAAAGCAAAATCACTGCTATTCAGGAATCCAAAAACATGGCAAACCTCAGGTTGGACGAGCTAATTGGAAACCTCACTGCCTACGAACTTAGAAGGCAGACAATGAAAATGGATGCTCCTAAGAAGGAAAGAAGTCTAGCATTGAGAATCACTGAAGGAGAAGATCTGGAGGAAGATGAGATGGCCATGATCACTAAGGAATTCAGAAACTTCCTCATAAGGAAAAAGAGCATCTCAAGAGGTGGAAACTACAACAAAGCAAATGCTCCAGAAAGGCCAACCAACGAGGGATGCTACAAATGTTGAAAGACTGACCACCACATCAAGAACTGTCCTCAGTGGGAAGTATAATGGAAAAGGGAGAGATCCGAACGAAGGAATAGGAAGAAGGAACTGGTCCAACCCAAGAAAACTACAACAAAAGCTATGGTTGCTGCTTGGGGGGAAAGATCAGATGAAGAATCAGAAGATGGTGAGAACAAAGAACAGGCACTCATGGAAATTGGTGAATCAGATGAGGAATCATATGAATAACCAGAGGTAAGTATATCCCATCTCAAAAACAAGATAAAGTTCCTATCTAAAGAATAACTCTCCGAGTTGCTACTTGATTTCATGGATGATTCCGAAGAAACAAACAAAGAGAAAGAACAATTGTCTAAAGAGAGTGTAATGTTAAAAGCAAAGTGCAAGAACCTGGAAATCAGAGTAAGTGAATCTGAAAAGGAAAACACTGCTTTGAATAACCAGGTTCATTCACTTGAAACTAAGATCCTAGAACTAAAATCTGAAAATATAAAACTGAAACTAGGAACTAGCAAAAAGACTGTTGATCATTATCAAATCATGTTAGAAGAAAATGTGGGAAAACTAAAGGATAAGATGTAAACTAAGGATGAACAGATACGGGTACTAAAAGAAGAACTTGGTAAAGTTAAACATGAATTAGCTCGAACTTGAAAATGAAATAAATCCTTTGATGCCTTGACATGGCTTCAAGAAAATCATAGTAGCAACAGAAGAGGACTTGGCTTTGGGAGTCAAATGCCCAAATGGGATCCCAAAAGTAAGTATCTCACTCTTTAGGAGAATAAAATATGCACACTGGCCACTACAAAATTGAATGTACTGCAAAAGAGCAGGCCAGTCGAAGAAATGAAAGTTTTGTATGAAAGAAAAACTGGTTACCAAATTGGGCCAGAAAAAGCTTGATTCATCCTTTATCTCATAGAAAAGGACCCAAACTAGTTTGGGTCCCTAAGACTAACCCTTGATTTCTTGTTGTAGGTTCAAGTGAGAGGAAGCAGCCAAATTTAGTACTTAGACAGTGGCTGCTCAAAACATATGACAGGGAACAAGGAGCAGTTCCTTTCACTTGAAAACCTCAAAGGAGGAAATGTCTCCTTTGGAAATGGAAAGAAAGGTGAAATTATTGGGGTTGGTAAGGTAGGTAAGGATGACACACGTTCCATTGAGAATGTGTACTTGATAGATGGCTTGAAATATAGCCTGATCAGTGTGTCACAATTGTGTGACAGAGGTAACCTGGTTGCATTCACTTCCACAAAATGTTTTGTGATTAACTTGTTTACTGACAAGATTGTTTTGCAGGGAAAAAGAGTGAATAATATCTATGTCATAGACCTGTCCACACTATCATAAAATGAACTCACTTGCTTAAGTGTGCTGGATAGTGATCCCCTTCTTTGGCACAAAAGACTTGGTCATGCTAGTCTAAGTCAGCTTAACAAATTAGTCTCCAAGGACTTAGTGGTAGGGATTCCTAACATTAAGTTCAAGGAAGACAAAGTTTGTGAGGCATGTGCAAGGGGGAAGCAGGTAAGATCCTCATTCAAAAGCAAGAAAATGGTCAGTACCACAAGGACGTTGGAACTGGTTCATATGGATCTATGTGGTCCTATGAGAACTCTGAGCATAGGTGGTAAGAAATATGTAATGGTGCTAGTTGATGATTACTCAAGGTTCACTTGGACCTTATTTCTGACATCTAAAGATGAAGCATTTGATATGTTCACTTCATTTGTTAGAAAAACTCAAAAACAGTTAGGAAATCAACTAGCATCAATAAGATCTGATCATGGTACTGAATTTGAGAATGCAAAGTTTGCTGAATTCTGTGATGAACATGGTATAAATCACAACTTTTCTGCCCCTAGAACCCCACAGCAAAATGGGGTTGTTGAAAGAAAGAACAGAACTCTTGAAGATATGGCTAGAACCATGCTTCTTTCTAGCAAACTACCCCATAGCTTCTGGGCAGAAGCAATAAACACTGCATGCTACATAATAAATAGATGCATGACCAGACCACTGGTAGAGAAAACTCCTTATGAATTACTTAAAGGGAGAAATCCCAACATATCCCACCTTAGGGATTTTGGACGCAAGTGCTTTGTGCACAACAACGACAAAGATTCCCTAGGTAAATTTGATCCCAGAAGTGATGAGGGAGTATTCTTGGGATATTCATCACATAGCAAAGCTTATAAAGTATATAATAAAAGAACTATGTGTGTAGAAGAAAGTGTGCATGTTGTCTTTGATGAAACTAACACTCTCTCTGAGAGACAAGAACCGGAAGATGAGGTTCTTGGACTGGTCAGAAGCAATGAACAAACTGGAGCAAATATGGAAGATGGAACAGGTGATGAACCAGGTCCAACTAACCCAAGCAACATGACAGGGGGAACTTAACAGCAAACTACATTGTAACTTGGCCCTAATCCTATTCCACAACAACAAGACACCATGGGATCATCAAGTCGTGAAAAATTGGTGCTCAAACCACACAAATATCAAAGTTCTCACCCCCTTGAGAACATCATAACAGATTTGACATCTGGAATCAAAACCCAGTTCCTCCTTGAAACATCTGTGTGCATTTGATGCCTTTCTATCTTTGATCGAACCAAAGAACATTGTTGAAGCCTTACACGATGATGACTGGGTAAATGCCATGCAAGAAGAGCTAAATCAATTTGAAAGAAGTCAAGTTTGGTACTTGGTACCCAGACCACTAGATAGATCAGTGATTGGCACAAAGTGGGTCTTCAGGAACAAACTCGATGAAGATGGAACAGTTACAAGAAACAAGACTAGATTGGTTGTCCAAGGATATAGTCAAGAAGAGGGAATTTACTATGATGAGACCTTTTCTCCTGTGGCAAGACTGGAGGCAATCAGGGTTCTTATAGCATTTGCTGCCCATATGGAATTCACTCTCCATCAGATCGATGTAAAAAGTGCTTTCCTCAATGGCTACCTAAAGGAAGAAGTATTTGTCAAACAACCTCCAGGATTTGAAATCAAGGAGACACCTGACCATGTGTAAAACTTGACAAGGCTTTGTATGGACTCAAGCAAGCACCAAGAGCATGGTATGAGCGGCTATCTAACTTCCTGCTAGAACATGACTACAAACGAGTAAAATTGACCGCACCTTGTTCTTAAAGGAAAAAGGTAAGGATCTCCTGGTAGTGCAAATATATGTAGATGATATCATATTTGGGGCAACTTCTGAAAAATTGAGTAAGGAATTTGCCAAGCTTATGGGGAGTGAGTTTGAGATGAGTATGATGGGTGAGCTAAACTTCTTTTTAGGCTTGCAAATTAAGCAAAACTCAAACGGAAAAATGATCCAACAACAAAAATATGTGAAAGAGTTTCTCAAAAGATTTAAAATGGAAGACTCAAAAGAAAAAGACACCCCCATCACCACAACTACAAAATTAGATGTGGATGAACCTGGTTCATCCGTTGATTAAAAGTTGTACAAAGGTATGATTGGGTCTTTATTATATCTCACTGCTAGCAGACCTGGCATTGTTTTCAGTGTAGGGCTGTGTGCTAGATTTCACGCAAATCCAAAGGAGTCCCATCTAACTGTAGTGAAGAGAATTCTGAGATATTTGAAAGGCACCACTGATTTATGCCTTTGGTATCCTAAAGGTAGTAACTTTAACCTTGTAGGATATGCTGATGAAGATTATGCAGGTTTCCTGGTTGACAGGAAAAGTACTTCAGGCATGTCTCACTTTTTGGGCTCTTGCCTTGTCTCTTGGGCCACCAAGAAACAAAACTCAGTAGCCTTGTCTAGTGTTGAGGCTGAATATGTGGTTGCAGCCTCATGCTGTGCTCAGCTGCTATGGATCAAGCAACAACTCATGGATTTTGGGATAGAGGTTAGATGTATTCCTATTTTCTGTGACAATACTAGTGCCATTACTATGACGAAGAACCCGGTTCATCATAAGAGAACCAAGCACATAGATGTAAGACACCATTTCCTAAGGGATAACTATGAAAAGGGAATGATCTCAATCAAATTTTGTGCTACTGACAAACAAATTGCAGATATCTTTACTAAAGCACTAAGTTGGGAGCATTTTGAGAGAAACATGTTAGAGTTAGGGATGATTAAGATCACCTAATTGAAAAACAAAAATGAATTTTTTATAAAATGAAATTTTTTTGGCTAGAAACACTGAAATAGGTAACTAAACAGATTAATCATTGCCCAGTTTCATGTCTTTAATGCCATACTCTCTTGCCCTGTGTTAATATGACTCTTTGGTTGCTAATGATGTTTTTCTATTTGAAACTACCCGACCAGTCATTTTGAGCTCTAGTGCGTCGTTCAGTAGTCTGAGGTCATGAGCAACTCCGTTTCAGGTATTATGACTTATAGGTGTGTTCAGAATTTAACTTCAGGAAGTTTAGAGTTAATTGGAAAGAAAATTCTCATTTTGGAAGCCTAAGTTGGAGAAATTGACTAAGGTTGAGATTCTTAGTAAACGACCTCCGAATCAGGATTTGAAGGTTTCAAAAGGTTCGTATGATGATTTTGGACTTGGGCGTATGTTCGGATTGGGAGTCGGATAACCCGGGAGCGTTTCGACGCATATTATGGAAGATAGCATTTTAGAAGAATTTCAAAAATTTGGGTTGGAAGGCATTTCAGTGTTATAGATGTCCGTTTGAGATTCCGAGTCTGGGAATAGCTTCGTATGGTGATTCTGCAGTTGGGAGTGCGATCGGAAGTGAATTCAGATGTCCGTAGGTTATATTGAAGTCATTTGGCTAAAGATAGAAATTTGAAGGTTTTTGAGAAATCCGACCGGAAGCTGAAATTTTGATATCAGGGTCAGAATGCAATTCTGAAAGTTGGAGCAGGTCCATAATGTTGAATATGACTTGTGTGCAAAATTTGGGGTCAATCGGATGTGATTTGATAGTTTTCAGCATCGGATGTAGAAGTTTTCTTAAAGATTGGATTGGAGAGCGATTCGTTGTTTCGATGTTGGTTGATGTGATTTGAGGCCTCGAGCAAGTCCGCACTATGTTTTAGAACATGTTGGTATAATTGGAGGGGGTCCCGAGGGCCTCGGGTGGATTCTGGGTGGTTAACAGATCAATATTTGAAGTTGAAGAAAAGTTGAGGTTGTTGTCATCTGGTGTGACCGCACCTGCGAGGCTTTGGCCGTAGGTGCAGATTTGGCGCCGCATGTGCGACTTTTGGATGGAGCTGAGGAAGCCGCAGGTGCGGGAGTTTGGGCGCACCTGCGAAAGCGCAGGTGCGAGATGGGGACCGCAGGTGCGGAAATGAGCCTGGGCGTACTGTTTTAAAAACGGGAATTTTGTCATTTCTTCTCCTATTTTCATGTAGTATGGGCGATTGTGGAGAGATTCAAGGAGGTATTTTCGTCAAGGATCACAAGGTAAGTTATTCCAACTCTTTTAAGTTAAATGCATGGTCTAAGTACGTATTCGAGTATGGAAATTTGTGGAAAATATGGAATTTTGAAGAAAATCTAGAAATTTGTATTTTGGATTTCTACCACGAATTCGAGCATGGAATTTAGAGTAAATTGTATATTTGAGTTAGTAAAGTCATGGGTAATCCTTATCTTCAAAAATTTCGGAATCCAGGCACGTGGGCCTGAGGGAATTTTGGTCAATTCCTTTAGCGGAGTTGGGGATTTACATAATTTAAATTGTTATGAGTATTAGAGTGAATTTTCATTGATTTGCCCGTTGTTTGGTAGTTTTGGTGCATTGTGCATCCATTGGAGTCGTCGGAAGGGCTTGGAAGCCGATTATGGAATTTCGGAGTGAGGTAAGTCTCCTTTCTAACCTTGAGAGGGGGAATTGTCCCTATAGGTGAAATTATTAAATATATGCTACTATTTGTGGGGGCTACGTACGCACGAAGTGACGGGAGTCCGTGCGTAGCTACTAGTTATGCCTATGTCCGGGTAGCTTTAGGCCTACATCATGCTTTGTTGTTATTATATCTGATTTGTATTTATTATTTGCTTTGAGAAGAAATTAGATTGAGCATACTTATTAAATACTTTTAATACGAATCGAGAACTTGTTATAAAAATGGGAACCTTGAACGTTTTCACAGAAAGTTCATGTTTTGGAAAGGAAAAGGAAGAATACTTTAATAACTCGAGAAATTTATCTGTAACCGCGTCGCATGTATGATTCGAGAGCGGGGTAAACCCTCCTATCACACTCATATGGGATCGGGTCGTTCGCCTCAGCAGGATTTATGTACCACACTCTTATGGGATCGGGCCGTTCGCCTCGGCAAAATTTATGTACCACACTCTCTGGGAGCGGGCCGTTCGCCTTGGCAGGTTAATTGATGCATCTATGGTTCACGTCGTTCGACCCTTTGGCAGTGCACATTTTACTTTAATGTTGGATCGGGTCGTACGCCTCGGCATTTCCTATGTACTTACCATCTTCACTGAATCGTGCGTAATGTTTGGCTAGAAGCCAGTGTACCTGAGGGTTCTCCCCCATAGTTGAAGTATACCAACCTATTTGGGAGAAACTGTATCTATGTATACGTTTTATTTATGGAAGGAAATTGCTAATTGAGATATGAGTAAATCGTAAGGAGGGAATCGTACCATGTGATTTATTCTCGTTTGTTAGAGTATACGTTGTTTTAGTAATCATGCAACACTTGCTGTGCATTTTTATTGCACATGTACTTTCACAGCAATATGGGTGACTTGGAGACTTAGACGAGCTGCAACAACCGGAGGCGACCCGCAGCCGACAGAGTCTTCCTCTATGTATTGTATTTTCATTTTTATTCCTTGTCCAATTTGTATTTCGAACAAGCTTTGTTGTATTTGTAAAATTCTTAGAAATTACTCATGTACTTGTGTCACCGAGTTCTGGGACGTGTTTGGGATTTACTTTAATAAATTGAGTTGTTTACTTGTCGTATTTATTTAATAAATTTTATTCGCTCATTGGGCTGTAAGTGAAAGGTAACGATTTCGAAAAAAATGTTAAAACAGGAATTTAACTCAACTATTTAATGATTGGTTTGCCTGACGGTGGTGTCCGGCGCAATCACGACCTTAATAAATTTTGGGTCGTGACACTATTTTTGTAAATTGAGGCCAAAACTAGAGACTCTAACACGATGAGCAGGATTCCATCTATATTTGGCTGGTTCATCTGACTGACAAGGTACGTGCTCATCACTATACACTTATTGAAATAATTATAGTCACACATGAGCAGGATTCCATCTATATTTGGTTCATTTCAAATTATCAGTACTTATCCCAAAATGAACCCATTCCAAAGAGTCCAATCGAAGCTTCATTAGCCTAGATTATAGGGAGTCATAACCGTCTAATCTACTGACACTCCTGCACCCATTAGACTCCCACTTAACCAAGAATTAAGCTCGTTGTGCATTTATTAACCACACCTTTAAAAATCCATCATTACCTCTCTAATTCCTCATTCTTTCTTCTTCAAAAAGCATAACCGTCAAACCTAGTTCATCATTTCTATCAACCAAAGTGATCAAAATCTTCTTCTCTCCAAATCTTCATAACCATGTCTTCCACACCACCCCCAGCCACATCCTCATCAACCACCCCTGAAAACAGTGTCGCTCTTGAAGAAAATGGGTCAAATTCTCCATCACAACACAACTCCTCCTCACAATCTTCATCAAAGTCTTCCACCCCTCAAAACTCTACAGTCCCAGAACCTACTCCTTCACCCCCAAACAGCTCCAGCCGTTACACCAAGCCCTACTACAGCCCCTAGAAAACGTCGAGTAAAAATATTAGCCAGAAAAACAGTTGCATCATGTTCTCTTGCCAGGAAATTGAATGAAAAACTTCAGGCTAGCCAGGCTCAAGATTCTGAAAATTCAAGCGGGTCTTTCAAATTTGCAAATAAGGAAGAAGCAACAGGTTCATCTGATACTGAGAAAGTAACCCCTGAAATTTGGTCTGGACCTGAAATGGCTGAAAATAGGTTTGTTCTGATTGGGTGTGTAGTAGATGTAGAAATACCTGATAGAAGAAGGAAAGTTGGGAAAAAGACAGAAATTGAGAGAGAGGGAGAAGGGAGTTCTGAAAGGGAACTGGGAAGGAAGGTGCCACACTGGCAATCTGTGGCCCCGATCATGTGATTGCTGAGGAGGGTGTCAAGGACTTAGGGGGAAGCAACTCTGGGGAAGCAGCAACAGGACTGGAAAGTCTACAACATGCAGTGGATGAACTTGGTTTATCTATTGAAGAAACTCTGGCTGACTTGATGAAAATATTGGGGGAAACCTACAAACCTAAGAAGAAGAGAACCCCCAAATCCAAGAAAGTTGATACTCCAGTACAAACCAAGAAGAGAAAGGCCTCTTCAACTGTTGATGCTCCTGCCCCTAAGAGTCGTGCTACTAGAAGTACTGTCAGGCAAAGTGAAGAAGAGATAGAAAAAGCTTTAAGGGAGAGCAAAAAGAAGAAAGCTGCCAAGGGAAAGGCAAAAGTTGGCGAGCCTGTTGAGGTAGTTTAGATTGATGATGATGAGATGGACCTTGTCCATCAAGAGGAACAACCGGCTCAGTTTGAAGTTGAGACACCCAAGCCCAAGAAGGCCAAGACTTCTTCAAAGAAGTCAGCTTCTGTTTCTGCCAAACGTTCAACCATTGCCAAGCGAACCAAGTCAAAACCAAAGAAGGTTAAAATCAATGATGATGCTGAGTGGATTGGAGAAGAAGCAGATGAATCTGGTGGGGAAACTAATAAGCTAACAAACTTTGGGAAACGTACTATTCTGAAAGGAAAGATGTTTAGGGATCTTGAGGAATCTGGGATGATCTTTCTTGTGGACACCTTGGATATGCGGGGTTGGAAGGACCTGGTACTTCATCTTGAGGGCAGGCTGGCAAGAAATGAGCTTGTGGAATTCATGGCAAATTCAGAAGTCAAGGATGGCAGAGTTTCCACTAGGGTACAGGGGATTGAGATCTCTTTTGATGCCAAAGAATTGGGCGAGATACTTGGTATTCCCTCTGAGGGTTATGATGACTATACCAGGCAGAGGTGGCCAAGCTTGGATGGACTCCCTTCATCCCTTCAAATCACAAGGTTCTTCAATGAGAATGAGAAGGAGATGGAGCCTAAGGCGGTGTTCAAAAGTGAGATGAGACCACAACACAAGCTATTCTTTGAGTTTGTCATCAAGTGCTTACTGCCCAAGCAAGAACGAAGGCATATTGCAAGTTACATGGATCTCACTCTCATGGAGTGCATGTATCGTGGTCGGTAGATTAATTGGCCATCCTTCATCATTCAACTACTAGACAGGGTTGTAAATGGATCCAAGGCACATGTTATACCGTATGGGTTCATCCTAACTGATGTACTTGCTCACTTAAAGGTACATGTGAAGAAGGATGAAATGGTGACTGCTAAGAACCACTTTAGGAAGAACACGTTACTGACCTGTGACTACATTGTGAATATCCCTGAGGATGAACTTGGTTCATCTAGGAAAATGCTTGTGAATAGCAAGGTCAGGACGCTTGTGCATGAAGGTGAGGTCAAGGATGTTGAGATCCTTCGTTTAAATACTCGCCTTACAGAGGTTGAAGATGAGCGGGATGCTCTCAAAGCTGAATTAGCTAAGGAAAAGGAAAAGAATAAGGGTGTACTGCAACTGATGCTCTCCTTTCTTCAAGGAAAGAACCCAACCTCTACCCGTTCCCAGCCTTAGGTGTCCAGTGTCTCCAAAAACCCCTCTATGACCCAGTTTGGGATTGTTTTGTCTAAGTGTGCTCTGTTTGTTTTTTTTGCTCATGGTTGTGACTGTTTTATTTCTTTTTGTGTTTGGTGCCTGATCAATTATCCAATCAATGAATTTTGCTATTCTGTTATTGACTTTTTCTCAGTTTCTTAAATAGCTTACATTTCTTGGTCTCTTTTGATGATTAATTCATGATTTGCACCTGTAGTTGCCTCAATGGCCATGAGTAATTATTAAAATTATGCTAAGTTTATCATTTTGCAACTTTTCGATGATGCCAAAAGGGGGAAGATGTGTGCTTTTCAAATATTGGTGATGTTTATAACCTAATGAACCAGGTTTCTCTATGATAAATGCTTAATGCTATAAAAAGTGTCTATGTTGGATTGAAGTATTTATAGGTTTAGGCACAGAGTTTGTCA
Source organism: Nicotiana undulata (assembly GCA_005239495.1). NCBI lineage: Eukaryota > Viridiplantae > Streptophyta > Magnoliopsida > Solanales > Solanaceae > Nicotiana > Nicotiana undulata. Next base: position 15,645 of record ML251691.1, on the reverse strand, counting down.
TCATCAACCAGGGGGAATTTGTTGAATCAAGTCACTGCATGGTTTTGAAGAATGACAAATGTCAACACAATTGAACCAGGTCCATCAGGGCAAACACAGACAAGCAGACTAGATGGCACGAGAAGAGTCCATGCGCATGAGATAAACATCTTCTCTGAATTAAGGGGTTATCTCCTAAGCGAAAAGGTTTCAAATTGATAGGGAGATGGACTTCGTATTCAGGTAGGACATAATCAAGATAAAGGAAGATCAAGGAAGTTGATATAGACTCAAACTCTTCCACCAAGGAAGAGTTGCATCAGAATTGTACATCAACATCTCAACTACCGATTCTATAAATTGTAGAAGTATTCCTGCTGAAGAGTTGCGCACATACACAGAAGTGAAACAAGAATTGAAAGAAAAATTACCAAAGCAATTTTGCAAGCAGTTCATGTGAAGAATCCTTGTGCGACACAAAAGCTACTTGAACCAACTCGAACAACCAGTTCCATCTGTTGTCTTTTGAGTCTAGTTGTTTGTAGTAGGTGATTACAAATTGTATCTTTCAACTTTATCTAGAAGCAACTGTAATAGGTACACAGTATTCAAATTAGAGTTAACTTGAAGTTTGGCGCTATTAGCTAGAGGCTAGTTTGCCACAAAGGGATTAGAGTTAGTCCTTAGGTTTACAAAAGAGTTTATTTTGTAAATGTTGTTCGGCTCATTGTCATAGTGAAGAGTTTGGGAAAATCCTACTGGGAAGTAGGTCGTGGTTTTTTCACCTTTTGAGCCAGGTGTTTTCCACGTAAAATTGTTGTGTTCTTTTATTTTCTGCTATTACTTTTCCGCAAACTGTAGAAGTTGGAACACCTAGAAGAACCTAGTTCTTCTATAGAGACTGCACTCGAAAATTGGACACCACACAAATCACCCCCTCTTGTGTGGTATTGACGTATAAAACATCAAGATCTGTAAAAGATCTAAACCCTAACATTAGGGTAAATAAAGAATAGAGAAAATCTCAGAGATTCATATCCCAAGGAGATGAAGAATTAACATACATGAAAAGGGGGGAAGGTTCGTACCAGATTTGGTTCGGAGTGAGGGAAATCAGCTTGCCATGTTAGTAAAGCCACTATGTTATGCCATAAACGAGTAGCCAATAGCGAGAAATGCTCAATAAGGTAAGAAGATCATCAATGGATTCCATATCTGGTTGGAATCAAAGAGAGATTGGGGGGTGACGACGCTTAGGGTTTCAGAAGAGGAGGAGAAGAGGGAGTTTGAGGGCGTCGGTTTAGAGAGAGTGATTAGGCTTTTGGGGGTGAGGGTATAATTAAAAGGGATGGGTGAATAAGGGACGTTGATCCTGAAAGATCAACGACCAGGATTGAATGAGAGGTTTGGGTCGGGTAAAAAACGGGTATTGGGTTATTTGGTTTGGGCTGGGGCAGACTGGGCTAGTATATTAAGTTTGTTGGGCTTGGGTGGTCCGAAAATGATTAAGAAAAGGGGCTGTCATTTAAATATCCAATTAAATTAATAAAAATTTTGTAAAAATAATAAATAAATAATAAAAATATTATTTGTGCATAAAACAAATAAAAATAGTTTTTAATACTATGAAAGTATAAAAAGATTATTTTGACGTAATTAGAGAAAGTATAAGTACATATAGGCTATTATTGCAAAATGTACAATTTTAGCCTTTAAAATGCAAATGTATTTATGACAAATATGTTTAAATTATTTAAAACCTAATATGGGTGTAAATGATGAAATTAGATGATAAAATATAGTAAAATTTAGGAATAAATTGATTTAAAAAGCTTTTAAAATTATAAAAAATTATGAAAAATGCTTGTATGTGTATATAAATCAAATGAAGATGCATACATACTATTTTAAAAGTATATATGTAAATTTAAAAAATATGAGAGAAAAATTGGGTATCAACACAAACAATTTGAGCAGCTTCGTCACGGTACTATGTACGTGACATAGTATGAGATGTGATTCTCAGATTTGGCCCATCATTCTATTTGGTTGGTTCCCACGGACAGAGAGAGGATCAGGAGGTTTATAGATGGCCTCACTTTTACGCTTCGATTGCTTATGACCAGAGAGAGTGTGTGTCTAGTGCTACTTTTGATGAGGTTGTCAACATTTCTCGGCAGATTGAGATGGTTCGCGGCCAGGGGAGGGTTGATAGGGAGGCCAAGAGGCCTCGTGGACAGGGTGGATTTAGTGGTACTCCTTCTGGGGGGTCAATTCCAACACAGTAGAGGTCGTCTATCCAGGCATGCTTAGACAACTTGCCCAGTTCACTATGGTGCATCATCTGGCCATGGTTCTCACAATTATCAGCAGTGTCGTTCATCTCTTGGTGCCCTCCTAGTGTATAGTTCTTCTCGTGCTCTATCGGTCAGGGTTCGTCTATGCCGGGTCCTTCTGCTAGTTATCCTGGTGCTCGGGGCTCCCTTCAGCCCCCAGAACCAGCACCGGGGTGTTACTATGAGTGTGGGGAGTTTGGTCACTTGAGGAGAGATTGTCCCCGTCTAGTGGGAGGTCCCGCTCTGTAGAGGAGTCAGTCTATGTCATCGGCATGAGTTCCTCCACCACCCACCTAGTCTGCTAGGGGTGGAGCCCAGTCAGCTAGGGGTCGCCCGAGAGGGGAAGGCAGATTTGGGGGTGGCCAGGTCTGTTTCTATGCCCTCCCTGCTAGACCAGATTCCATTGCTTCAGGTGCTGTGATTACAAGTATTGTTTCAGTTTGCCACCGAGATGCCTCGGTATTGTTTGACCCTGGTTCCACGTATTTATATGTTTCCTCGTATTTTGCTCATTTTTTGGATATGCCCCATGAGTCTTTAGTGTCATCTGTTCATGCATCTAATCATGTGGGCGATACTATTCTTGTTGACCGCGTATATCGGTCATGTGTGGTGATTATTGGGGGTCTGGACACCTGAGTGGACCTTTTGCTGCTTAGTATGGTTGACTTCGATGTTATATTGGGTATGGATTGGTTATCCCTATGTCACGTTGTTCTAGATTGTCACGCTAAGACCGTGACGTTGGCGATGCCGGGATATTTTAGGATTAAGTAGAGTGGTTCTGTAGACTATGTACCTAGTAGGGTGATTTCATATTTGAAGGCTCATCGCATGGTTGAGAAGGGTTGTCTATCCTATCTGGCTTTTGTGAGGGATGTTAGTGCAGAGACTCGTACCATTGATTCTGTTCCGGTGGTACGTGATTTTACGGATGTGTATGCTGCAGACCTGTCGGGCATACCGCCTGACAAGGATATTGACTTTGGTTCTGTGCACTCAGCCCATTTCTATTCCACCGTATCGTATGGCACCGACGGAGTTGAAGGATTTGAAAGAACAACTTCGGGAACTCCTTGATAAGGGGTTTATTCAGCCTAGTGTGTCATCTAGGGGTGCATCGGTTCTATTTGTGAAGATGAAGGACGATTCCATGAGGATGTGCATTGATTATTGGGGCTACAGAATGGTATTCCGGGAGATCCCCCCTACACATTTACGTTTGGGACTACGAAACGGTATCTCAGGAGATCCCTGTTGTATTTCTGTGTACTGAGTTGTTGCCTTCTATGATTTCCTTCTTGTTAAATTTCAGTCTATATTTTACTGCGATATTTCATTCCGCTTTGCTTTATTACATATATACACCAGTAGGGCCCTGACCTGACCTCCTCACTACTCTGCCGAGGTTAGGCTTGGAACTTACTAGGTACTATTATGGTGTACTCACGCCCTTTTCTGCATATATTTTCGTGTGCAGATCCAGGTTTTTCTTACTAGCCTCGTTTGTAGTTGCAGTCGCTGCTGCCGGAGATTTCAAGGTACATCTTCTCGCTCCCGCAGATCCTCGAAGTCACCCTCTATTCATTTTTTTCCTTATTTCTATAGACAGTGATGTATAGAAAAGATAGACTATCATAGGAGCTTGTGACTTGTGGTGTTCCGAGTCTTGGGAGTGTTTTGTTCATTTCGGAAGTTGATTATTGTATATGCCGAGCGACATGTCAACTGCTTATTTTAATTATCTATTACTGTTAGTTGTTTCGTGTTTTCATTTCGTTTCCGCAAAGTGTTAGGTTTACCTAGTCGTAGAGACTAGGTGCCGTTACGACAATCCGCGGAGGGAAGATTGAGTCGTGACTGTGAACACTCAATTTTTGCCCCGCATGGAAATTACTCCTAAAAAAAACAACTTTTAATAAATTTTAGGAACTTTTCTTTATTTAGTTGCATGTCATGCATGTTTAATATTTCAAAATTACAAAAAAATCATAAAAATGTCACATTTTCATTTCATACCATCTTAGGTTTAATTTTTATTTTTAGGAATTAATTACTCTTTAATTGTTAGATTAATACATGAAAATCACAAAAAGTATACATTAGCTTTAATCAATTAGTTTACTTAATTAGTTAAAATGCTAATTAGGTGGATTTGGTAAAAAAAACCAATTTAATTAGTAGTAAGATGACTATTTTTTAAAGATAAAATTTATTCTTATTTCAAATTGACCTAATTTCATGGCCCAAAATCGCAGGCCCAACCAAATTACTCACCTTCCACCCCTAATCCCCTAATCATATAAAAAAAGGGAGACAAAAAATTAATCCCCTCCCTTTTAGAGCCGTTTCTTTTTCTTCCTTCCCAATCTAGACCCCCCAAAAAAAACGGCAGAACCCCAAAAATCCCAAACACACATTCACTCAGAGAAAGGAACGGGAAAAAGGGGGTGAAACCAACAAAATAGAGAGTGACGATAAGCGCTGCTTGAAGCAGCTATCTATAGCTTCACCTCATCCCCTCCAACCTTCACTTAAGAACTCCATTTTACAGCCATGAATGAACCTTGAAGAACCAGCAAAACAAGCTCCTAAAATGAGCTAGAAACTGACCAAAACCAGTCCCTGTTTTCACACCAAAATTCCAGCCAAACAACCTCGAAAACATCACTATTTCAGTCTAAACTTCAGCTCGAAAAATAGCCGAAAACAACCTCAAAGTCAGCCGGAGTTCAGCTTCGTCGTTTCGGTCCAGTTCGAGTTTTCCGGTGAACTTCGAGGCTGCCGGAGAGGTGGTTCTGAGGTCGTCGAGCCCCTGTTTAAGGTCGCGGTCGAGGTTTTGGTGTTGCCGGTTTACTGTTCGAGCTCCGGTAGCGATTTCGACCTCTTAGTATTTTCCGAACAACCATTTGTTTGATGTATAAACCAAGCTGTAAAGTTCATTAATTGAAATGAAGCTACGGCTATTGAAGGTGCAGCTATATCTGTTAGTTTTTCGATATGGACATTTGTAGCATTGCTTGTGTGTTACATCAAATGATCGAGCTCTTGTCATAGGACTCTGACTCCTCTGAGTAAGGATACCTTCCTTGCCATCGGGCAATTCTTCTGTTATGCAACTCCGTCTACTTTAACAGTTTGGTAAGTAAGAGTACTGCTTTTGCTTTGTAGATTACATTATATCTGTTGTTGTGGCAATGGCAATTATTATAGCCTCAAATGGTGTAGTCATTTGAGGTGCTTATTTTGTTATCTGGCCTTTTACCAAATCCAAACTCTAAACATCAGTATCATCAATATAGTACGTGTGCACCATTTCATTATAACTTCTATTATGGTAGATTCGTAGTTTATTATAGACTGATCCTTCATATTTTCCTGACATGATTTAAGCGTTAATAATAAATAATTAACATGTTATAAATCGTGGGTGCGTTTCACGTGGCGCGATTCGCAATGTGTACTAAATCGTAAATTCGAACTCGGGTGTGCATTTCATGTGATCCGACCATAACTTCTGTCACGACCCAAATTCCTACTCAGGTCGTGATGGCGCCCAACACCGGAGTCAGGCAAGCCAACACTAGTTCACTACCGAAGTTACTTCACTTAGTTAGATATTTAAGTACTTGCCAAATTTTAAGTTAGGAAATCATTTAAAGAAAACAGTCAAGTGATGCAACTTGACTTAATGAAACTCGAAAGATCGTTTGCCAACATATACATTATAGCAAAATACTAGGAAAACCAACTATATATGCCAAGACCTAGCGTCACAAGTCCACATGCGACTAGTGGAATATAAAAAATAAACAAAATAATTGTACAACTATCTATAAGGGGTAGACAGAAATATCCAAGGAAATATTAGAAGCTCCACAGTGCTGCTGAGGAATGCCAGGCAGAGCAACTCACCGTGTAGTCTAGTCCACGTAGTACCCTCAAGATCGCGCTCCGGTATGATAACCAGATGCACCAGCCTCAGGACCTATACAATTAAGTACAGAAGCGTAGCATGAGTACATATAAACAAATATGTACGCAGTGAGTATCCTGTCTAAACTCGAAGAAGTAGTGACGAGAGATAGACGTGATACTTACTAGGGTCAATATCGAATAACAGGATTTAAATAAATATAGGCAGGAATAGTAATCATGGAAATCACCACGGCATGAAGTATCAGTTATATAAAAACTGCAATTTATTCTCATGAGTCAAATAGCAAATATCACAAAATCCCAAGTTCCCCTTACACATGGAGTAATTTATTTAATAATAACAAGACTCTCAGTCAAATACATAGCACATAATATGTCGTACGGTCGAAGCGACGCAAAAATAAATGTGCACTGTCGAGGGTCGAGTGGCACGAACCATAGATGCATCTATTACCCCGCTCGCAAATCGATCTTGCGACACGGTTGACATAAATATAAGTCTACCCCGCTCACGAATCATACATGCGACACGGGTGCTCGTAGACATACACAGAGTTATTAGGAAATTCAGGAATTTATCATGGTCTATACTTGAAATCAGAGATTTAAGCACTTAAACTTACACATAACTTCCTAATATCCTCATATCAATTTCAAAGATAATAAGCAACTAGAAACACATGTAAAGATATAGGTAAGGCACATAAAGGCATGCTTGTGAAATCCTAAATTAAACCCGACATATCATAGTAGTAGCTACGCACGGACTCTCGTCACTTTGCGCGTGCGTAGCCCCCGCAAATAAGGATAATTCAATCATTTAAATTTACCTATGGAGACAATTCCCTCTTACAAGGTTGGAAAGGAGACTCACCTCGCGTAGAATCTACTTCCCCGGTCAATAACGCGCCCGAAACTCCAAACTTTACACCCGAGGAATCGAAACTAGTCAAATGATATATAAATATGTCAATGCATGCTCAAAGTATGGAAATTCTCTTACTTATTTGGGTAAATTCACTATTCTTAAAGAAATTCCAAAACACACCCCCAGGCCCACATGCGCAGATTCCGGAAATTTTCGAAGATAACACTCACCCATAGTCTAAGGATCATTAAGATATAGTTTTTGTATGATTTCATGGTAGAAAAGTGGTGAAATTACCTAAAGTTCATCAACCCTAGGTTTTCACTCTAATCCCTTTGATTTCCACTAATTAGATGTTAATCTACCTAAGTTTTGGTGCATTAATCTAACATTTAAATGGGAATTACTTACCTCTTAGTAGCTAGGCCGAATACCCTCTCGAAAGCCCTCAAAATCGCCAATGGAGGAGAAGATATGGTGAAAAATGGCCGAATCTCGTATTAAATGAGATCACTGCCTTCAGTGATCTCGCACCTGCGGCTCGAGGACCGCACCTGCGGTCTCGCACCCGCGAGCCAAAGGTCGCACCTGTGGAGGAAGTCCCGCACCAGCGGGTCCGCGCCTGCGGAAGGAGGTCCGCACCTGCGGTTTGGACCAGCTCCCCTGGGGGTCGACCTGCGGAGCCTTGACCGCAGGGGCAGTCTCGCACCTGCGACCTGGGCAACCGCACCTGTAGTCACACGAGATCTGGTGCACCAGCAGCTGAAGCTGCTGGTTTTGGCTCCGTTTGGTGTCCGGGAGGCACCTGGGCCCACCCGAGCCCCCCTGCAATTATACAAACAAGTCCTAAATCATATTACGGACTCGCTTGAGCCTTCGGAACACCCAAAACAACGCTAAAACTCAAAATCACCCCTCAAAATCCCTAGAATCAAACTTAAGAATTTCTAAGTTCTTGAATTTGGTTTCAATGCGCCGAACCGGCCTATACTACTCGGAATGACACCAAATTTTGCAACCAAGTCATAAATGACATAACGGAACTATTTCCGGTCTCGGAATTCCGTTCGGACCTCGATAACACAAAAACACGTCCCAAACCAAATTATGAACTTAAGGAAACTCTATTTCGCTACTTGGCGTCGAAATGCTCCCAGATCATCCAAAACCCATTCCGGACATACGCACAAGTCCGAAATCATCATACGAAGCTACTGGAATCGTCGAAACTCGATTCCGAGGTCGTTTACTCAAAATGTTGACCGAAGTCAAACTTAGCATTAAAAGCCAACCTTAAGGAACTAAGTGTTCTATACCATCCTAAACACTTCCGAATCCCGAACTGCCCGTCCCCGCAAGTCAAAAATCACGATAAGCCGCTACGGAAAGTCTTATTTAGGGGAACGAGGTCCGAATACGCGAAACGACCGGTCGGGTCGTTACAACTTCGAACAATATTAAAATAAACATGTCGTATATCGCGGGCGCATTTCATGTGGCGCGGTTTGCAACGTGTACCAAAACGACAAGTGTACGACATCGTGACTTGTTTCAAAATAATTCCATAAATATTAAAAGCGGTTCAAAAGGTTTAAAAAAACACAATAGGTTTTAAAACACGTAATTAATCAGATAATTAGGCCAATTATTAATAATCAAGCGACCGTGCTAGAACCATGGAATTCGGGAGTGCCTAACACCTTCTCCCGGGTTAACAGAATTCCTTACCCGGTCTTCTGGTTCGCAGACTTTAAAACGGAGTCAAACTTCTTCGATTTGGGTTTCTAAAAAATAAATCGGTGACTTGGGACACCATAAATTATCCAAGTGGCGACTCTGAAAAATAAATAAATAACCTCATTTCGATTAATGTTACTTTAATTGGAAAAATTCCCTTATCCCTTACCCTATCGGAAAAAAGGAAGTGTGACAGTAACAAAAATACTCTTTTCCTTCCTTTGAAATACTTGTTCCCAACCCCTATCAAAGCAGTAAAAAGAATAATTAGTAGAAAGCCAACTGTGATGATTTCATGAAATGTTTGGTATCTTTCTCCATGACTCATACCCAAGCATGATATAAGATGACAGTATCCTTCACACTTATCCAATCTATTAGAAGTAGTTATAATTTGAAATTGAAGTTAAACATTTTCACATCTATTGCAATAATTTATCTTTTTATTTGAATTCAAAATTTTCTTTTGTTATTATATTTACTCATATTTTTTCTATTTTTCTTTTCTTTCTTTCTTTTGTTACAATAAAATTCAATTTTCACAAAAAATAATATATTTGTAAGAGAGAAAGAAAGTATTTCATTCGATTATTTTGTAGTAACTCTGTTACTCCGTTTTTACTTCATCAATACCAACCTTAATTTACAATTACTATGAAAACAAAATAAAATCACAAATTACAAGTAATAGGGAATAAGAAGTTTATGTTAAAGAACAAATACGATGCAAACGGAAAAAATCAATATAACTATAGAAACCCCAAGATGAAAAAGTTGGGAAAAAAAGCTTCTAGCTTCAGAGCGTCTTGACTGGTAAATTTCTTCTCCTTTGTTGATTTCCCAAAAGAAAGTAATTGGGATCCTTACATAAATATTCAGTCAAATTCATTATTTATTTATTTTTAATCTGAAAATATAGACTATACACATTATAAATAAAAATATATTTTATATTTGCCAGTAATTTTTTGTTTGAGTGAATGGCTATCAAAGTTAATTCTTCAAAAGGTTCCACTGACCTGCCTCCATGAGCTAGAAGTAAGATAGTCCAAATCCTTTGAAAGTTGCAAGTACTTTCGGTCCCCGTTAGTGCACGGTTAGCCATTAATTAAAGATATTTTTATTTTTTAGTCATTGTTTAAAATTTATTAACTCTTTAGCTTGTGCTTAATAAATGTTTACCCGTCCGGACAAAAATATCCATGTGCTAGACATGGGTGTTGTGTAAATATTAAGGACATGGTGTCCTTAATTTCATGAATGTTGTATAAATATTAAGGGCAAAGTGTCCTATATTTGCACTTCCGTTGTTGAACTTTAGGACATCCTGTCCTTAACTTCATATGTGCGGTGTAAATGTTAAGGATATGGCGTCCTTAACTTCATGCGTGCGGTGTAAATACTAAGGATATAATATCCTTAACTTGTTTTTGCACCTTCTGTTATTAAACTTTAGGACCTTGTATCCTTAATTTCATATGTAGAGTTTAAATGTTAAAGACATGGTGTCCTTAACTTCATATGTGGAGTGTGAATATTAAGGACATAATGTCCTTAACTTTATGAGTGCTGTGTAAATATTTATGACATGGTGTCCTTAACTTCATGAATGCTGTGTAAATATTAAGGACAAAGTGTCATGTATTTTCACATTTCGTTGTTAAACTTTAGGACATCATGTCCTTAATTTCATATGTCCAGTGTGTTAAGGACACGCCATCCGTAACTTCATGTGTGTAGTGTAAATGTTAAGGACACCATGTCCTTAATATTTACACAGCACTCATGAAGAGAGGATAACAACGTCTTTTCGTATTAGTTTTAATAGTGTAGTGGCTATTTTTGCTCACCATTAGAAATGCTGGATAAAAACTAAATACCATGTTAAAAGTGGCTATCCGACGCCATTTTTACCCAAAAAGACCAGTATGAGATCTACACAAAGTTGCAGTAAATTTTAGAGGAATTTTCAGTAATGGTTATTGTTTAATGTCTATTAACTTCCTATAGCTACCTTTTAGTTGTTATGGTAATATATTCAATGTACTCGAGCTACTGTATTCATGAATACAGTAACAAAAATCGGCTAAAAAATAGGACAGTCCAGCTGTCAGCCGCTCACATGTTTCATACCATGTATTTCATGAATACAACATAATAATAGGTCTCTTCAGTTGTTTAATAACTGAAAGCTGCTAATTTAACGTGATACACTCTAATATAACTCACCTAAATCAATTATATCACACAACATTACCAATCCAATTAATGAGAAGATTTATTAGACGCTACACACCAAAAAATAGAGCATTCTTTAGAGTTTCAGTTCCTCTTTTTTCAGATACAATTCGAGTTTTTTTCCCCCTGACATTGTTCAAAGTAATCAAGTTTATTTTTGTATTCAAAATATTTATTTATTCCTAATACATGGTATTATTGCTTTATTGACTATATTTCATTGGTTGTATTCATTGATCTTCTATTTGTATTGAGAGTATTTTACTGTATTTCATTGTATTGTTAAATATAAATGGATACAGTTATGTCAAAAATACAGATGAATACAGTTAGAACTAACAAGGTACTTAAAAATATTGTTATATGAACTCAAATACATATAAATACATTCATACACAACAGTCAAAAATCATTGTACAAAATAAAAATCAGTGTATGTCTTATCGAATACATATAAATACATCTAAATACAAGAGGAATTTTCAAACATATACATCGAATACATGGTATGAATACATGTGAATACAACGGCTGACAACTTGACTGCCTAGTTTTTTAGCCGATATTTGCTACTGTATTTATGAATACAGTAGCTCGAATGGATCGAACATAAGCTTTGCTATAGGAGGTCAAATTTAGAAAGGAAAACCACTGAGCAATAATTATTATGTGAAAATTCTTCTAAAAACTTCCAAGCTACGCAAAAATCAAAACTTATTTAGCATTTTGATGGTGATATATCCATTCCGGTAGCACTTTCTTCAAGCAAATCTACTCTAGGGTTTAAGAACAATCTAGAGAGAGAACTTGTGAATAAAAGAGAATTGTGGTTCAACAATAATGAAGACAATGGCACCGTGAGAGAGAGATCCTATAGAGGAAAATAAGATACTATGCAGTGATTTTGGGAGAGAATAAATTGAAAGAATGAGAGAAAAAAATATTAGACAACGTATTTAGTGGCTTAATTGCAGGAAGTGACCATAAATACATATTTGTTATAAATAGGGTGTAAAGCTTTGCTATAGGAGGTAAAATTTCCTAAATTTTAGCTCGGGTCAAGTTGGGCTTAACAAGAAATCGGAAATCATTTGGGCCTCGATTACACCTACAAATGTGAGATAAAATTTGGGAAAACTTCACATAAGAACAACTGGACTCCATACTTTTCAATTTTATAGCCCACATTTCAATTTACAACCAACTAGCCCAAAATAATAGGCTAAGATTCAACATCCAACTCCAATAGGTTCTCAAAATTACTATTTAATTTTTTAAAAAAAATTGCTCAAGCTTTTAAGTTAACTTTCGAATCAGTAACTGTGAGTCAAATATTAGTTCAACAAACCAAACCTAGTTTGGCGGTGAAAATTAGATTTTTAACAAGCTTAAATATGTATGTTTAAATTCCGAATTTGATTTCGTGAGAAATTTGGAGTGGGTGTTATTTAAACTTGTTAGAAATAGTATAAGGAGGTTATATATAAAAATTGAAGTCATTTAATGGATATTTGGACTGGTTTTGAACAAGAATTGCAATTGAAATCCGTGAAAGAAACTCGTCTACCGACGCTTGTATAAAGGTGTATTGATCACACCCAACTATGCCTTATAAAAAGGACTAAGCGGACGTTGCAAATATAATCTGAGTATTTAGCCCAGAGTCGAATCTCAAAGGGAATTAACCTATCGATTACTTGTGTCAGACTCACTTAATTCTCCGTAATCAACTTTTCATATATTTTGAATAACACTTGGTGATATTTCTACTAAACTATAATTGAATAAAATTAAGTAAACTAAAAGCGAATGACTGAGTTGTAAACAAATAAGAGAAGGATCCTAAGGTTGTGATTTCCCCTGTTGACGGAATCCCTTCATGTTATGTTTCTTATAGTTTTTTGCCTAATCGTCTATATCAACCATGAGCACTCTTGTTACCGTAAATGTTACACCCCATAGTCTCGTATGTGAGAGTACGTCGTAAGTCAATTGATGTAAGCTCTGAAATGAGATCATCTTTGGAAGTACATAAAGTAAGTTAATAATGTTACCTTGGAGGTTATAAATATTTAAGATCATTAATAATGAGTACCAAGAGGGTTGGGAAGCTTAGAAGCTAAACCAATTGAAGAAAATAAGTTTCGTCGAAAGTAGACAAGTTTGGAATGTTATAGCATGTACTTTAGGGCGAGACAATGGTTCATTACATGATAAGGAGGTTATGCTATGAGTTATGTTTGTCGTATGATAGTCGTGTGCTAAGTTTTGAAGTTAAGCAAGTTGTGGAGCAAAAGTTGGCAAAGGTCTTCACAAATTACATTCATAATGTGCTAAAGACTAGGTCAAATGTAACATAGATTTTCTCCCAATATTCTTGGAATTATTTGATGATCTGCTAACCAAATTGAATATCTATGAGTCTAGTTTCCAACGCATTAAACCGTTCATCAATACGACATAGGAGCAGAGAGATATTTGCAGTTTCGCTAGGCTGCGCAGACATCATAAGTGACAAGTAGGTGGATCGCTGGAGATTTTTGAGAAATACATTTCATGTGCTATATGAGGTCTTATTGGGACATATTATATACCAAATTGAAGGTCTTGGAATTTAGTTTCCAACGCTCTTAACCATTCGTTCATACGACATCAGGATAAAACGATATAAGCATCAGAAGATGGACCAATCCTAGGGTTCCAAGCTAACACCTCTTTGACTTTTCCAAAGTTGATATATATAAGTCTTAGGTCGGCGTTCTCTTCATTTTTCAGCATAACTCGACCATAGAACACCCATAAACATAACCTAAAGATATCTTCTAGGGTTTCAAAGAAGATTATCATCCCGGGCATAAAATCGAGAAGCGATNGTTTTGAAGTCAAGCAAGTGGTGGAACAAAAGTTGGCAAAGGTCTTCACAAGTTACACTCATAATGTGCGTAATATTAGGTCAAATGTAACTGAGCTTTTCTCCATATATACTTGGAATTAGGGAATGATCTACCTACAAAACTAAATATCTAGGAGTCTAGTTTCCATCGCATTAAACCGTTCATCGATACAATATAGGAGTAGAGAAATATTTTCAGTTTCGCGAGACTGCGCAGACATCATATATGACAAGTAGGTGGATCACTAGAGCTTTTTGAGCAATCGATTTCCTGTTCTATTTGAGGTCATATAGGGACATATTACATACAAAATTGAAGGTCTTGGAATTTAGTTTCCAACTCTCTTAACCGTTCGTTCATACTACATCGGTNATTATACCGCCTCTCCTTTTTCTTTGTAGTTAGAGTTTTGGAAGGTACTTCATAGTTAAGAAATTTCTAATATCTGTATTTAAGTATTTAAATATCAATAAAGGTTGATAAATGTGTTTCCTAATCGTTAGAACTCACGGGACGGGGATCGGAAGCAGTGAGCTCGAGTTGTTTGACTTGTAGCGGACTGTTTTGTGGACTATTTTGTGTTGCTGTTGGGATGCGTGTTTTACTACTGTTTTGTGGAGTTTTGGAGGAGGAAGGGTGTGGATAAATACCATATAGATGTAGTGTTTTGGGCTGGTTGTTCGTTTTAATAATTCCGTGTCGTTTGACACGACTACGGTGGTCGTCTTATGTATGGAGTGATTAGGTTGTGTGTGGACTGTTATGGGAGGCTCAATATGATTATTATTGATTTTGTTTGGGCTGTTTGGTGATTGTTTTGACATGTGTGAATTCATATATATATATATATATATATATATATATATATA